>JAJOZX010000228.1:0-157500 GCA_023014485.1 Bathynomus jamesi
ACAAAACCATTCAGTATTCCCGAATGTTGAACGATTCTGTTCGAGCAGTTATTGAACCAGTGATCCAAAGAAATGCTTTTCGGTCATCCAGAAAACATACTTTTGAGCATGATACAAGATGAGCGTAGCCATGTAAGAGTACTTGGATAGAGAAGAATAAGAAAACTAGAGAACAATATCGTGGAAAAAGTTTTAGACTCTTTAAAATCCCAAAGTTAAATTTCGAAGCCACAGACTACAGAAACATGATTAATTGGCATGACATCGCAGTAACTGAACCTCCAATGACGCGTGATTGTGTTTCCGACGATGAAATTGGTACAATGATTGCTAATAGAAAAGTGAAGGATTTCAACAAGATGCCATGCCATACTCAAGCATCGTCTGCTGTGTGTGGAGCAGGATCTAGAGACGGATATATTCGATCGAGAATGGTAGCACGGAAATGATGCCCTCATTTGAAACCAAATCTGAATTTCAAATATAATTAGATATTTACTAAAGTTTTCATTACATAAATCATGTCCATATGGTTGGGTGGTAGGGTTGGGCATGGGTGGAACTCAACATACAGTCACCTCCTCGTGGTGAGTTCTGGATCATTCAGGCTGTATATGAATTTACGTGACAGTCAGAGTGAATGAAGAGCTGTATTTATGGAACCAATTATTATCTGGAAATAAAAAATCAATGCAAATAATATAAAAGCTATTTCCGTTCATTGAAAAACTCAATATTTAAATCAGTTAAATTTCCTTATATCACTTGTCTGTAAAATACCATTTTTTCAGAATAAATTCATAAATTTAGGTAATAACATTGGTACCTGGAGATGTATCCTTAGGAGGCTACAACTTTTATACGTGCTTACTATCAGGTCACAGCATATTTTGCGCACTATTAGGAATCTTAATTCAAAACTTACATAGAACTTTCCATTTATGCCTTTTACTGAATATTGCTATTTTTTTGCCATAAATCTACATATTTGGAGTAACATTGGCACTTGAAGACATTAAGTTAAGGTGCTATAACTTTAGAACGCACTTACTCTAAGGTTTTGGTCCATTGTCCACACTATTACAATCCATAATTCAAAAGTTACAAATAAATTTCCAGTTGTCTATTTTTTCTAAATATCACTATAATTTCGCAATATATTCAGAAATATGAAGTGAGATTGGCACCTGAAGATATTAATGTAGGAGACTAGAAATGTAATACACACTTTGTTTCAGGTTATAACTATAGGATGCAAATTATCGAAAGTCCATTTATCGATAAATGATTGAAAAAAATTCGGATTATCGATAATTATCGATAAATTTTCTAATTAAATTAGCTGTCTCATTAATAGAAGAAAACGCAAATTATAACAGATTTTAATGAGATCATTCTACATTGTGACAGCCATAGTTATTTAAACAGATTTTAGTTTTTTATCCTTATTAAGGAAGTAACATTTCAAAAAGCATAAGGCATTAACAGTGGCTGGAGAGAGAGTGCATCGAATCTTCGTTATGAAAATTCCCGCTGAAGAAAATGCACGCTCTGCTTCACAGCTTGTAGGCTTGATGGTCCTTAATGCATCGTACAATCGATCTAGATTTTCGCTTCTCTTTTTCTTTACTTCGTACAATGCGAATTCACTGCCTGCATTGAACATAGAGGACTTACTTAAGGACTCGGAAGTTTTCGATTCCAATTTGCTCATCTCATGATAGAGGCATTTTTTGAAATCCTCCTCTTCGTCGTCTTCATTTACGTTGCCCTCATCTGGAGTTTCTTCAGCACTGCTTATATCCGTAAGAGGTTCAGGAAACAGTCGTAAATATATAGAAGTGGCATATTTCTTTAAGGAAACTGGAGAAGGCATCATTTGCAAGAGAAAATTTGTTCATTTAGCGTAAACTTAAAAATCAGGAAGTGATCTGAAATTATCGATAAATCTGCTCGATAATTATACGATAGTTGACTTTCATTTATCGATAAATTATCGATAATATTTTATCGATTGCAACCCCTAGTTATAACACATTTTCTACACTATTACGAACCACGTTTCAAAAGCTTGTGAAAAAAAAACCAAAAACGCTCCACCCAATTAACCAGCCATTTCGTATACTTAAATAATAATAACGTTTATATATACAACCAAAAGAATTAAATAAAACAAAATCACATCACTATTTAGACGAATTATTAGAATGGCATAATTCTTCAGGTGGCTTAACCCGCCAGTTGACTTAGAAGGCCTAACCAGCCATTTGGTATAATTAAATAATAATAATATCGTTTATATATACACATCAAAAAGAATTAAATAAAACACCATCACATCACTCTTTATTTAGACGAATTATTGGATCCAATTTCAGGAAATATATTGAAAATAAAGATACAATCCAATACAAGCGAAGGAATATATGCAATCAAAACTAATAATAATAGCATAAAAATTACGAACGAGGAGCATATATATAATCAAAAAAATAATATACAAACCCGGGCTTACCCAAATTCTTACGAAGGCCAAACTTTTCACCCCACCCTAGACCTACTGTTTAACCGGGAATCCGGCACCCCAGCATTTTCTCATTCATCTCTTATACAAAATACCTTCAAAACATTTCTTTTTATTCCAAGAAAGACAAAAAATACCCGAAATGCTCATTCCGTCGAAGGTTAAGCTTTTCATCCCACCCTAGACCTACAGTTTAACGGAGAATCCGGACCTACCCCAATTCCTCATTCTGACGAAGGTGAAACATTTCACCCCACCCTAGACCTACGGTTTAACGAGGAATCCAGCACCCAACATTTTCTCATACATCTCTTATACAAAATGCCTTCAAAACATTTCTTTTTATTCCAAGAAAAAATACCCGAAATGCTCATTCCGTCGAAGGTCAAGCTTTTCATCTCACCCTAGACCTAGAGTTTAACGGAGAATCCGGATCAACCCGAATTGCTCATTCTGACGAAGATCACTTTTCACCCCGCCCTAGACCTTCGCTTTAACGGGAAATCCAGCACCCCAGCATTTTCTCATTCATCTCTTATACAAAATGGCTTCAAAACATTTCTTTTTATTTCAAGAAAGACAAAAAATACCCGAAATGCTCATTCCGTCGAAGGTCAAGCTTTTCACCCCATCCTAGACCTACAGTTTAACGGAGATTCTGGACCTACCCGAATTGCTCATTCTGACGGTCAGACTTTTCACCCACCCTAGACCTACAGTTTAACAGAGAATCCGACCCTACCCGAATTGTTCATTTTGACGAATATCAAACTTTTCACCCCACCCTAGACCTACGGTTTAACGGGGAATCCAGCACCCAATATTTTCTCATACATCTCTTATATAAAATGACTTCAAAACAATATTTCTTTTTATTCCAAGAAAGACAAAAAATATCCGAATTGTTCATTCCGTCGAAGTTCAAGCTTTTTATCCCACCCTAGACCTACAGTTTAACGGAGAATCCGGACCTACCCGAATTGTTTATTCTGACGAAGGTCAAACTTTTCACCCCGCCGTAGACCTACGGTTTAGCGGGGAATCCAGCACCCCAGCATTTTCTCTTTCATCTCTTATACAAAATGCCTTCAAAACATTTCTATTTATTCGAAGAAAGACAAAAAATACCCGAATTGTTCATTCTGCCGAAGGTCAAGCCTTTCATCCAACCGTAGACCTACAGTTTAACGGGGAATCCGGACCTACCCGAATTGTTCATTCTGACGAAGGTCTAGCTTTTCACCCCACCCTAGACCTACGGTTTAACGGGAAATCCAGCACCCCAGCATCTTACCACTAGGTCACCCAGAATACCCATTTTATCTACCAATCAATTGTGCGAAAGGTGGGTGTGCTATGCTTCTAATAATAAAAGAAATACACAAGGCTCTCTACACTGCACAATTTTTTCACCCTATTATCATCACTATAAACGGAAGATATGATCTGCCCTAAAAAATCTAAAAAATAACATCAATTCATGTTTTCAGCTTCAATAAACATCGATAAGCCACACACACACACACACACACACACACACACACACACACACACACATACATATCGGGAGTACTCATCAATTGGGATATATATATATATATATATATATATATAATCATAAAATCGGGGATCTTGTCATACTTAAAACTTGATACATAAAATTTTAAAGTATCGCTAAGAAAGGTCCCTTTTGTGATTCTTAGAAACTGTGAGGGGCGTGAAATGCATGAGTAACTCAGGTCGACACTATGCGCCCGGTATGGAGTGGAAAGCCGTAATACTACAGCGCAATAGTAACACTAGCCCACGGCGTTATGATACATCCTCGGATAGTGCCAGAGACTTAAATGGTCTTTTCTCAGGACCGCACAACAGTCAAAGTTGAAGTCCTCAAAGAAGGCAAGATGCTTGTCTGAGTACAATGCCAGATGAACCGGGTGTACCTTGTTATGTATGGAAGAGAGTGCAGGAAAGCATCTCGCTCCTTCACCTCAGTGTAACATGCAGATTACACAGAATCAAACACTCTCTCGCTTGAACGACTTAACACCAAATAAACCTAATTCTAATTTTAATCAATGTAGAGCATGATGGACTAACCATGCATATGGGTGGCTAAAGGGGGCTTTCTCAAGGTAGCTGAGTCATCAGTTAAAGATGCAATTAAATCTTACATAAGCACATCATTTGCACACATCAAGCTTAATGGGATGTTATTTACCCACTAACAGCTGTACGTACCCATTTTGTAATGTAATCTCAATAGTGAAGCGTTTATTTCAAAAGCACAGAGGTGAAAATAAGATTTAGGCAGTAAATAGGTAAACATGAGAGCACTGTGTTGGTCGCAGAGGGCCATGAAAAGGGATAATTAATTGAGAGAGTAGTCAAATTGCTCTTACATATTAAGTTTCAAGATAAGTCTTTCCATTCTACAATTAAGTTGCCCCCTTCAGGAGGTTTCTCATTGTCAGTGAGGAAGTTCGGAGAAAATGATGTATGAAGATAGCTAATAAAATAAACGAGATTTGTTTGCGCTGAGAGAGACTGACTGATACGCATTCTGCTGGTGTGGCGGGAGGGACCCGCGAATGCAAACACCTCCAAGTCGCGGTTAACTCCGTGCCATGATCACGGATAAATGCATGATGGTAACAATCAGTAGGTCATGTTAACTCAATTGACGACCCTGAATCACGGATAACTGCATGAAATGTGTGTATATACAACGATGCGTTTCCGCGCGTCGTTCTCTCTTCACACGAAGGTCAAGCTGATGGTCCCTGCTTCTAGGCCTGGCTTGGTGGAGGAGTGAGCCGCTCTCTTGCACTCTCCACTGCACATAGCCATGTACACCCAGTTCATCTGACCTAATATGCAGTCTGTTTAATTTCTTCATTTCTACCATATCCCAAGAGTTGAAATTTCTCGGTGTTAAATGCCTTATTATTATCTTCTGACCATTTGTTAGTGTCCCCCTCTGCTCGGTCTCTCTTCACACGGAGGTCAAGCTGTTGGCCCCGTCTCTATGCCTGGTTTGTTGGAGGAGCGAGCTGCTCCGCCGCACATAACCAGGTACACCGGTTCATCTGGTACCCTCCTGCGCCTGGCAACTAGTCTTCTCTTGAAGACTTCAACTTTGATTCCCTGTAACGTTTCTGAGGTCCTTAGGAGGCTGGTTATAAGTTTTGACCCCCTGACAACCAAGCTAATTTCTTTCAGTGTTGGGGAGGTTCCCTTGTCAGGTCTTTAGTTTGGGAACACTACATATTCTGCCTTTCCTCTTGTCTAGCTTGTTTGGATGGATATTGGGTTTGAGGTTTGGTACCACTCGCCGATTTTCTCTTTCCGTCTTTGATAACTTCGTTCGTAATATTGCCTTTGGCCGCGCTGAGAGACACTGACTGATGCGCATTGTGGTGGTATGGCGGGAAGGACCCGCGAATATAAACACCTCCAAGTCGCGGTTAACTCCGTGTCACGATCACAGATAAATGCATGATGGTAACATTTAGTTGGTCATGTTAACTCAATTGACGACCGTGAATCACGGATAACTGCATGAATAAAATGTGTGTATATACAACGATGCGTTTCCGCGCGTCGTCCTCTCTTCACACGAAAGTCAAGCTGATAGTCCCTGCTTCTAGGACTGGCTTGGTGGAGGAGTGAGCCGCTCTCTTGCGCTCTCCACCGCACATAGCCATGTACACCCGGCTCATCTGGCCTAATATGAAATCTGTTTAATTTCTTCATTTCTATCATATCTCAAGAGTTGAAATTTCTCGGTGATAAAGGCCCTATTGTTGTCTTCTGACCATTTGTTAGTGTCCCCTTCTGCTCGGCCTCTCTTCACACGGAGGTCAAGCTGGTGGCTACGTCTCTAGGCCTGGCTTGTTGGAGGAGCGAGCTGCAATCTTACGCTCTCCACCGCACATAGCCATGTACACGCGGCTCATGCAATGAAAAAAGACTTAGTAGATCTTATATATATATATATATCGGAGCATTTCATAATTCTTTATTGTTAGAAGATCCCAATCTTCTGTTTTTAAATGTTTTTGACAATACGCAGAATTCAACGTTAAACTGTAGGTCTAAGGTGGAGTGACAAGCTTGACCTTCATCAGAATGAACAATTTGGGGGATGTTAATCAAAGGTTGCCGATAAAGTAGAACTTTTTTAATGCATGAAAGATGGGTTAGGGGTAATGATGTAAGTTTTAGGAGATGTTGCATGGTTTTTATATGAAGTTTGACACTGATAAATTTCAACTGTTACGTTACGGAAAAGGGGAGGATCTAAAATTCCATGGAATAGGAAAGAAGATCCCCGATGACCCGGGTACCTGTGAGATGGAGAGTAAAAGAAGTCAACTCACTACTTCACCAGGCCAATTCGAGAGAAGGGGGGGATAAGCTTGGCATCGTGAAATCACCGCACGTAATAATAATAATAATAATAATAATACAAGTGTTAGGACAATTGTATGCATCATTTGGGTTGAGCTCTGCGACTGACCGGATGTCTGATGCATGCCCTTTAAGTTGATTTCTGATAATTATCATTTTTAACAGTGATTTCAAATCACTAATGTGTGTGTGTGTGTGTGTGTGTGTGTGTGTGTGTGTGCCGTCTTCAGTTTTTGGCTCTCTCGCTGTATACATATATATATATATATATGTCAATTCCAATTGTTGAGTACTCCCGATGTGTGTGTGTGTGGCTTATCGATGTTTATTGAAGCTGAAAACATGAACTGATAAGAAGTTATTTTTTAGATTTTTTAAGGCAGATCATATCTTCCGTTTATAGTGATGATAATAGGGTGAAAAATTGTGGTGTAAATAGCCCTGTGTATTTCTTTTATTATTAGAAGCATAGCACACCCAGCTTCCGCACAATTGGTTGGTGGATAAACTGGGTATTCTGGGTGACCTAGTGGTTAAGATGCTGGGGTGCTGGATTCCCCGTTAAACCGTAGGTCTAGGGTGGGGTGAAAAGCTACATCTTCGTCAGAATGAACAATTCGTGTAGGTTCCGGATTCTCCGTTAAACTGTAGGTCTAGGGTGGGATGAAGAGCTTGACCTTCGACGGAATGAACAATTCTGGTATTTTTTCTCTTGGAATAAAATAAATCCTATTTTGAGGGCATTTTGTATAAGATGAATGAGAAAAATGCTGGGGTGTTGGATTCCCCGTTAAACCGTAGGTCTAGGGCGGGGTGGAAAGTTTGACCTTCGTCAGAATGAACAATTCGGGTAGGTCAGGATTCCCCGTTAAAGTGTAGGTGTAGGGTGGGATTAAAAGCTTGACCTTCGACGGAATGAACAATTCGGGTATTTTTTGTCTTTAGAATAAAAAATGTTTTGAAGGCATTTTGTATAAGAGAATGAGAAAATGCTGGGGTGCTGGATTCCCCGTTAAACCGTACGTCTAGGGTGGGATGAAAAGTTTGGCCTTCGTTAGAATGAACAATTTTGGTAGGTCCAGGTTTGTATGTTATTATTTTTTGATTATGTATATAGTCCTCGTTCGTAATTCTTTTGCTATTATTATTTTTCATTGCATATATTCCTTCGCTTGTATCGGATTGTATATTTATTTTCAATATATTTCGTGAAATTGGATCCAATAATTCGTCTAAATAGAGTGATGTGATGGTGTTTTATTTAATTCTTTTGGTTGTATATATAAACGTTATTATTATTTAATTATACCAAATGGCTGGTTAGGCCTTCTAAGTCAACTGGCGGGTTAAGCCAACTGGCGGATTAAGCCAACTGACGGATTATGCCAACTGGCGGAAAGCCAACTGTTAAGAATATATGCTTTAATTAAATAAATAGCGCAATCTGGCAACTCAATCAGTTAAGCCAACAGGCTAATTAGGATCTTATAAGACAGCGGGCGCTCGCATGAACTCTGAATACGCGCTTGGCTCCTGCCAGGCGAACACTCTTCTCTCCTCCTTTCTCTCCCTCTGAAAGGTATCCCATTTGAGGAGGTGAGGCCGTCTCAACTTCTCCCTAAAGACTCTCTCTTAGGTTAGGTATACCCTTTAGGGGTGAGGCCGTCCCCCCTTCTCCCCCAAAGAGGTTAGGTGGACTCCCCCAGCTTGCGGGGGGGAGTTCCCCTTCATTGCAACTTGGGGGATAACCCCTCCCCCTTGTTGCATAACCTCTTGCAACATTGATCAACATTTGCAATTGCTTTGCACTCTCCTTTTGCGGTCATACTGCTATTGGCATTTGACTGCCGGTAAACCAGACTGGTAGAAAAATTCCAATAACCTCTTTCCAGCCATGGTCTGTGGGTCGCATGTTCTCTAGTGGATCTCTTAGATGTGCATGTTTCCAGAGATATGCCGCATAGTTGCACTTAACTAACTTTTGATCCAGAATATCTTTGCAGGGAGGAAGCATGCCTGCATCAATACCTTTAATTTTCTGTAAAGGAGAGTCTGTGTCATTTGGCTTGTACCTTTGCTGGAATATCTTCAGTCTGGCCTCATTCACCGATGAAATGGTTCCCTGGTCATATAGAGTACACATATTTTTGTACGTGGTTTCCTTCATAAACAAAGGTGGTCTTCTCTCTAAGGCTGCCGAGGCCTTCAAGATGTAACGGGTTCTTTTCAGCCTTCTTCAGTAGATTCACTTTCCCCTTCCTAAAGGATGATGTGTAATCACATCCTGTCAGAGCATGATAACCTGGCAATGCCTTGCAGAGAACTGGACCAGTGGCGTGGTGGGACTCTCATCGCTAGTAGGGCCAGAGAGCATTTTGGCGCCCTCTCGAAATGATTCGAAACTTAATTTTAGCATTTTTTTGACCGTTTTGAGACTGAGACGTATTTGTTTACATTTTTTTTTGAACGTTATAAACAGGACCAAACTGTTAGATTTTTTCGGTTAATAAACTTATAGAAATATAGGTTGTTTGTATGCAGAAAATATTATTATTACAAAGTTCTTACAAAAATAGAAAGTACAAAACGTTTTAAAACAATAAAAAGCACAGCACATGTATGTCATGTATGTAAAAATAAATATTTAACGTCTCTACTACATAATTAGGGCTTTCGAGAGAAATTTAGATGATTGACCAAATCGAACAATTAGCCGGTCTGTGTCTAGTTTCTTTGCTATATTTCGTTCGATTGACATCAGCATTGTACCCAGCAGACTCTGTACTGAACGGACGCATTTCCTGAGCTCTCTGATATTGCTTCTACTTTTGCATATTGCTAATAATTTTACTTTTGGAAAGTTTTGAATTTTATATACTTGTGTTTATTATTCACATTGTTATAGTTAAGTAATTGAATATTAATGGTTTTTAGCGATTTAGAAGTTTTTATAGTGTGCCGGCTTAATTTAACTTAAACTTGTGACGGTTATAAACTAATTTTAAGTGCGCGATGCCGTCGCAGAAGCGTCGTGTGTTAGGTGTGGGGTAAACCGGTGGTATTCGGATTTTAAAGATTATAACGGCGGTCCTATGGCGATTACCGAGAGATCAGTTTGTTTCTTTTGCGAGTTAAGGGAGGAAATAGTTGACATAAAACGCAGTGTACGTGAGGTAACGGAAAGACTTGCAACGCTTGATGAGGGCAGGGGTATGGCTACGGTTGACGAAAGCCGAACCATACTAACGTTGAAGACGTTAGTAATTTGAAGGGTGAGGTGCGTAACCTAGTTTCTAGTTTAGGTAGCTTATCGGGAAGGTTAGATCTACAGATCTACAGAAGCTAAGGCTAACAAAGACCCTAAGATCCACTCTAAGGCTAGCCCGAGAGAAAGGAAAGAGTAGGGGGTTAAGAGAAGAGAGAGAATAAGGGGTTAAGTAAGGAGCAACACTATCACTCGTGGGTTAACATTCATTCAGAAAAAAGAGGAAAAGTGTCTCACCATCATCATCCGCCGGCCACTGCCGACAAGTCAGAAAAATAGTCGGAGAGAATAGGAGGGGGAAAGATGAAAAGAAGTAAAATGAGAACGCTTACAAACCATGCAAACACAGTCTTAACTCACTGTCATACCATGCAAACCACAAACATGCAAGAAAAGAGTTAGAGACATGCAAGTAGTAGGAGGATAAGGAAAAAAAAAAAAAAAGTAGGTAAAGTTAAACAAAAAGTGGGTTAGTTTACGCTATGAGCTACATCTACATTCGTGTTAGTCTAATTTTTTTTTTTTTTTTTTTTTAATAATTTTATTGCTGGCATCACACGCTGGCATGTCACAAGCTGGCATTCATCGTCAACAGACTCATCCCCGAGCACCACCACCAGAGCTTCTGTTACTAACTTTGTTGTTATTTAAATTAACAACGTTAATACCTTTAAAATGTCTGTCAACGGTTCTTAAACATATTAACGCTGGTAGAATGAACGACTGACGCGGGAAGATTATTCCATTTATCAATTACTTTAAACTGCCGGTTTAGAGATGAGGAAGGGGTTAAGGTTGGTCCGAGATTAGTAGATGGGGAGGGATTTAGAGAAGTTAAGGGTGGAGCTAGGCCGCGTACGTTAGGTGATAGGAATCCCTCCCTATCGAGGTTTCGAACCCTTTCGCCCATTTGGAAATGAATGAGGAGGAAACTATTTTAATTGAGGACTCTTTAGTGCGCCATATGGACACAGAGTTCGTTGAACGGCATCCAACCAAGAGGAGGAGGGTCTGTCTCCCAGGGGCCAGGGTTGACAGAGTTAGAGACGAAGTGGATAGGATTGACGTTGCCTCCCGTCACTCGATGTTGGTGACGATGGTAGGAGGCAACGAATCCTATAGGCCCGATACAAGAGTGCCTGACCTTTTGGAAAGATATAGGGGGATAATTAGGTCCCTAAAGGCGAGGTCAGATAGGTCTTTAGTTCTAGGTATTACCCCTAGGCACGGTTTGGGTCTTAGGATTACGTCTAAAACGATATTTTTGAATACTAAATTAGAAGAGATTTGTGCTGAGGAAAATATACCTACGTAAAGCTGTGGTCAGAAGTCAGTGATCCTAGCCTTTTTATAAAAGATGGGGGTACATTTTAAAGAAATAGGTAATGTTAGGCTAGGTAGGTTAATTGACGAAAACGTACGAAAGCTGTATAGGTCGAAGCCTTCTTTAAACGTTGTGGGTTCGGGGAACGCGGGCCCGACTGAAAATAGTTCAAACGCCGGCCCGTGGTAAAAAAAAATAACTTAAACGTCTTTTATTGTAATGCGTGTAGTTAAAATAAATTAAACGAATTTAAGGCGATAATTTATTCCGGCAACTACGATATAGTTGCTCTCACTGAAACGTGATTAAATACCGTGACTCGGGACTTGGGGGAATTTGATATACCGGGTTTTAAACTCGTTACTAATGATAGGTTACATAGGATTGGTGGCGGCGTTTTGCTGTACATTCGTAATTCCCTTAGGGCTATCGAGGTTAAGATAGATTTTCCGGCAGCAATTAATAATTGTGATATGCATTGGAGTTAGGGCGCGAAGTATTAGTTTTAATTTTGTTGTTGTTTATAGACCTCCCGTTCAACCCCTCGATACCGATACTAAATTTTACTAACTTCTTGATAACTTTATTGGTAATCGGAATAGTATAATTGTCGGAGACTTTATGACTGCCCTAATGTTAATTACGAGACTTTTACTGGTAATGATGAGGTTTGAGATTGATTGAGTTCATGGAGGATAATTTTTTACGACAGATGGTTACCGAACCAACGAGCGGTGACAATATTTTAGATGTGGTGATGACGAACGGCGAAAATATAGTCGATAGTTTAGAAGTAGGCGAGAGTTTAGGATGTAGTGATCATCAAATAGAAGTCCCTGATTTTCGTCGGGCCAATTTTGATAGTTTTGCGGATAGGATGAAAGTAGTGGACTGGGATAACTTATTTATGGGTAATGACACAAATTTGCATTGGGAGGCGTTTAAAGAAAGTTTTATGAATATTGAAAGGGAGTTTATTCCTCGTAGGCCCAAGCGCGCTAGAAATCATGGTAGGCTGAAGTGGTGGACTAGGGAAATAGGCGAGTTCATAAACGAGCCAATTTTGATAGTTTTACGGATAGGATGAGAGTAGTGGACTGGGATAACTTATTTATGGGTAATGACACAAATTTGCATTGGGATGCGTTTAAAGAAAGTTTTATAAATATTGAAAGGGAGTTTATTCCTCGTAGGCCCAAGCGCGCTAGAAATCATGGTAGGCCGAAGTGGTGGACAAGAGAAATAGGCGAGTTCATAAACGAGCGTAACAGAGCGTATAGACTTAATAAGCGCAATGGCACGGCAGCTAACTTTAATAGATATATCGAGCTTAGACGTCAGGTTAAAAGATCAGTTAGGAATGCTAAGCGTAATTTAGATACTTATAGCTGCGGATAGTAAACATAATCCAAAAAAGTTTTTTTGAATACGTCAATAATCGAAAGCCGATAAAAGATAACATAGGCCCTCTAGTGGATGTTAACGGCGCTTTGGCTTCTGACGCTCAGGCGATGGCGGGTATTTTCAATAACTTTTTTGCGACAGTTTTTACCGTAGAAGACGTAAATAATGTCCCCGACGTGGACGATATCGTTCCATTTAGTAGCGAGACTATTTTGGATGAAATAACTGTTTACGAGGGTGAAATTGCCCATTATATCGATAGGCTAAAAGTTAGCAAGGCTCCAGGCCCTGACGCTTTTTATCCCAGACATTTGAAAGATTTGAAAGACGTTATTGGAGGCCCCTTAACGAAGATTTTTAATCAGTCACTCGAAACGGGGATTATTCCTGAAGACTTCAAATTAGCTAACGTCACGCCTATTTTTAAAAAAGGCGACCGCACAGTAGCTAGCAATTATAGGCCCATTAGCTTAACGTCAATTGTCGGTAAATTTTTGGAATCCGTAGTTAGGGATCGTATCATCGATCACTTAGAAAGTAGAGATTTGATTAATAGTAGTCAGCATGGGTTTGGACGCCATAGATCTTGTTTAACTAATTTGTTAGAATTTTATAACGAAATAGTGTGCGAATACGATAGGCACAGAGCGGCTGACGTTATTTATTTAGATTTTAAAAAGGCGTTCGATACAGTTCCGCATAGAAGATTAATTGCGAAGGTTAAAGCGCACGGTATACGCCGCCAGGTAGCTAACTGGTTAGAGGAATGGCTTCGTGCTAGGAGACAGAGGGTCGTTATTAATGGTAGTGAATCGGGGTGGTTGGATGTAGGTAGCGGTGTCCCACAGGGTTCAGTGTTAGGCCCATTGCTATTCGTAATTTACCTTAACGACATAGATGAAGGATTGACTAGTAACGTGTCAAAATTCACGGACGATACTAAAATAGGCGGTTAGGTTGCTAACAAGGACGATAGAAATAGGCTCCAAGACGACGTAAATAGGATTATGGAGTGGACGGATAAGTTGCAGATGCAATTTAACGTAGACAAATGTAAAGTTTTGCATATATGTTCTCGTAACAATAATTACACGTACACGATGGATGATAGAGAGTTAGCGAGCGTTGACGAGTAAGTAGATTTAGGCGTACGCGTATCTAAGGATTTAAAGGTTAGGAACCAGTGCGTGGAGTCTTGCGCAAAAGCTAATCGGATGTTAGGCTTCATAGCGCGTAATTTCGAATTTAAATCGAAGGATATTATATTGCCCCTTTACAAGTCCCTAGTCAGGCCTCATTTAGAATATGCCGTTCAGTTTTGGTGCCCGTATTTGCGTGAGGATATTGATAGGTTAGAAAGGGTTCAGCTTCGTGCCACGAAACTAATTCCGTCATTTCGCAACAAGCCTTATGAATATAGGATTAAAGAGCTAGATTAGCATTCACTCGAAATTAGGAGATAACGTAAATTTTGACAAATTGTTCACTTTTGATAATAGCAATACTCGTAATAACGGATTTAAGTTGCGTGGCAGACGTTTCATTACTAATATCGCTAAAAACTTCTTTACGTTCAAAGTAATTTATAAATGGAATAATCTTCCCGCGTCAGTCGTTAACTCTACCAGCGTTAATATGTTTAAGAACCGTTTAGATAGGCATTTTAAAAATAATAACGTTGTTTAAAATAAAAAACAATTAGCAACAGGAGCTCTGGGGCTGGTGATCGAGGATGAGTCTGTTGACGATCAATTCCAGCTTGTGACATGCCAGCGTGTGATATGTCAGAAAAAAAAAGAAAACTTAGACTAACACGAACGTAGATGTAGCTCGTAGAGAAACTAACCCACTTTTTGTTATCCTCTACCTACTTTTTTTTTTTTTTAATTCTCTCCTTACTTGCATGTCTGTAACTCTCTTTACTTGCATGTCTGTAGTTTGCATGGTATGACAGTGAGTTAAGACAGTGTTTGCATGGTTTGTAAGCGTGCTTATTGTACTTCTTTTCATCTTTCACCCCTCTCCTATTCTCTTCGACTATTTTTCCGACTTGTCGGCAGTGGCCGGCGGATGATGATGGGGAATCTTTCTTTCTCATTTTCTGAATGAATGTTAACCCACGAATGATAAGTTTTACTACTTACTTAACCCCTTATTCTCCTCTTTTAACCCCCTCCTCTTTCCTTTCTCTCTGGCTAACCTTAGAGTGGATCTTAGGGTCTTTGTTAGCCTTAGCTTCTGTAGATCTGTAGATCTCCTGCGACATGGAATTCCTTATGCGCGTTTTGATTCGCTTCAATGCTGAAAAGGATCTCTCAGCCATTACTGATGTAGCGAGAATTGCTTCTAATATGCAATATGCTTTTGAAAGAGTTGGATAGGCTTCAGTAAGACCCATATCATGATTGAGTACAGTGTAGGCGCTGTAAATCGTTTTTGTGTTCGATAATAAAGGGAATACGGAACTGAAGCTATAGAGCTCCAAGGCACATTCGTGACTATTGATGCTGTAATTACTGCAAAATTCATCATCTCATTCTCCAATGTGGAAATTTGAGCACCAATATTAGAGAAATTTGTTGGACAAACTTTTTGTGTTGATTTTAGTAAACTTCGATTTACAGAAAATCGATCGTTCATTGCCGAGTTAATTTTGTCTAGAACAGTATAAAATATTTCACGTGTCCATTTTGCCTGACTATTTTCAGTGATTTCAGTATCATTCTCATTGATCTGTCTCTTCTTTTTACGTGCATGTATGACTGACCACTGTGCTTTATCGTCGATTTCTTCGACAGCAGCAATAACAGTAGCTAGGTCGTCGCGAATCTTCTGTAGCTGCTGCATCAAAGCTGAGATCATATCAAGTGCTCTGACAACATCCACATTGACTGTCTGTAGATAGCGACTGAGTGGGCCTGTTATCATGAATATTTTATGAAACAGGCAAGTGTTGCCAGATATGCTCGATTCTGAACAATGTGAAGTAGACCAGCTGCTTCCGAACGCTGTTTCTGACTAAACTCTTGAGATGTGGTGATCTCATTCAAGGTTCCACATATCGATGTGTATCTAGATATGAATACATCTAGAGAAAATTCACGAGCCGTCCAGCGTACTGTGTTCAGTCTCTTCAATGTTTTAACTTCCAAACCTGATTCGTTTTGTGTATCTTCAAAAAGTGAATGTATGCGATTAGATTGTGTAAACATAACATATAATGTCTCCAGTGTTCCAAAAAGAGTAACAGCATCAACAGACGCTGACGAAACATCTGAAAGTACCAAATTGAGTATGTGTGCATTGCAGTGAACATATATAACTTGCTCACCGATATCGCCTCTGATTAGCGCCTGTAATCCGCCATAGCACCCACTCATGTTCACAGCACCATCATATGACTGACTGGGCAACAAGTCTCATAACAGTCAACATTACGGTTAGAAAAAGCAGACTTTACCAAACTCAGAAGCATTTCTGATGTAATATTTGAAGCATGTTGTAGGTACAGCAAATGCTCACAAACACCACCATCCACAGCAACACGAACACAAATACTAACGTGTTCTTGATGCGATACATCAGGAGATGTGTCAACAATAATGGACCATGCAACAGCTTATTTTATTTTATTCACAATTTCGATTGTTATTTCTTCTCCAATTATATCAATTATCTTCCTTTGAGTATCATTACTCAAAAAAGTTAGCTTGGAACCACGGCCCTGATTCTGTTTCCTGCTGTTGATGAAGAACCTTTTCTATCTGCTCTCTAGTAATTGAATCATACACAGCAAGAAAATCAAGCAATTCCAAAAAATTTCCTCTGTTCTCATCTGAATCCAATGATTCTCTATGACCTCTGAATGCCAAAGATTGTATAACCAAGGTAACGTATAGCGTTGACAACCCTATGCACAAACGTCCTGTTCTTTATAACTGCAGCTTTTCTCAAATTCTCCTCAGACTCACTTTGCTTCAACAATGCATTGGAGATTGAACTATGTCTGAGAAACATCAATCTGGCAACAACAGCCATTCTATGACTATATGAAGTTTCATGTTTCTTACTCCTTCCCATTGGTGCTTCCAATCAGAAAAACCAGCATTTGTAAATGAATTTCCTTGTTTAGACCGTGATACAAAAAAGCGCATCTTCCAATGGCGAACTAGCTTGTTGGTGTTGTAAAAAACATCATGTGAACAATGACGTTTGCGACCACGAATGGCATTTCCTCTTTTCGAAAGGTACTTATCATCTGGTTGATTAGGTCCACAGCTCAGCACGTGTCGTTTTACATCAGCACTATACCTGAGATTGAGAAAAAAATAAATTGCCTTTATTTATATTATGGCTAAGATAGGTAGAACTTAAATAGCCAAAATAACCTTTATTTATGCACATTATAATTTTTAGGAATTATATTTTAATATTAGTGAACGATAAAAATAAAATCACCTGTGCTTAGAATTTATTAGTGCTGTAGGATCAATTTTGTCAGATTTGAAAATAGATTCATCTGTTGTATCAACAGCTTCTTGACTAGACTTGATCGACTCTGCATTAGGTACACAACTCGGTACATGTACTGCATGTTGTTTTTCTTTGTCATCACCATCATCATCAGAGCTGGAATGGTTAATATACATATTTTATAGTTAAGGAAAAAATAACAAGAGACTGTTATTCATTAGAATTTTATAAATTGACAGTGACAGATGTGGCTGACTCAGCAAATTGACCAGACTGAAGTTTTTTGGTAACAGTAATGTGATCTATCTCATCAGAGTCATCACTATGACTAGACTGCAATGTTTCACCTTCAGTGAAAGATGTGCTTGTTTCAACAGCTTGACTAGAATTGAGTGTTTCAGTTACAGTAACAGCTGACAGTGTTTCAGTGGCAGGTGTCACTTGACTAGGCTCAGTTATATTTAAAAATGCCTGCATTCCTTGCCTGAGAGAGTCTTCTTCCTGTGTGCGCTGTTTCTTAGCAGCTCTGTTTTGAGCACCAGATTTTTTATTTCTCTTTTTATCCATTGCATATGGACTAGATTCTATGTTTCAACCAATTAGTTTATTTTGGTTTTTGACAGTTTATAATACCAAAAACAAGAAGAAAAATATTTGATGTTGAAATTTTATCTGTAAAATCGAATGTAGTTATATTTTCTTATAAAATACATTTATTAATAAAATAAATATAGGCAATATTTATTTTATTAATTTAAAAATAAATAAATATACCCAAGGGTTAAAAAATTAAAATTTGTGACTCAAGCAAAACTATAGTATGCTTTTTTGACACAGCATGCAAAATCAATTTTTAATTCTTGACATTGAATATATACTGTATATATATTTTAAAATTTGACTTTAAAAATTTCCATACAATTTTGGTATAAATTTGGGCATAACTCCCCCCCCCCTTCAAAAATTTGTAACAATTTGGGTTTCTATGTTGTACAGTAAGTCTTCTTTTGTGTTCTGTGCAATTTTGAAGAAATTCAGTCTCCAATTTTTTTTATGAATTTTCTAAAATAGAAAGTTGTGTTTTTGAAAAATGGATTTGAAAATTGTTTTACTTTATGAATGGTTATAGGTCCCCCAAATTTTAAATCATAGCCAAAGATTATGATTAAAAATTTGTATTACTAATTTTAGTAATATATAGCAGTCATATTACTATTATTGTTGGTTTTATAATTTTAAAATTTTAAAAATTCTAAAATCTGGCCCCTGGTGTGGCGACCCCTGAACCTCTGTTATGGCGCCCTTTAGCTAATCGTCGCTGGTCGGGCCAAACCCGTTTGGCCCATATGGCCACCACGCTACTGAACTGGACCCAGGTGATTTGCTAGATCAGTGACGTGTACATATCTCCTGGTGTTGTCACTAGCATGCCCAAGGTCCATCCACACGTTGGCTTTGAGTTGTCTGGCATGGTAAAGAAGAATAACCATGCTATCAGTGTCCGTTGCACGGACAACAACATTCTGTCTTGGTCTTGTTTTTGACAGCACGCTGAGATGGTACACCAGCATGGTATCGGCCTCCACGTGTGAGCATACATACTCAGGTGCCTCATTGTGTTCTATATTTCCTGATAGAGTTGCTGTATATTGCAGACACTGCTCCTCATGTGCAACAAGAACTCTCGTTTGTTTTGTGATAGGTGCTTACTTGTTATCTTTCCATTCATCCATGAAGAACTTCATAAGTGCAGTTTTGAAATTTGGTGATCTCAAGGTATGTCTGAAATCTTTAGGACGTAACTGATCTGATCCAGTTATGTGAAATGATCCATCATTTGCACCTCTTGCCTGTTGCTCAACATTCTTTATACTTTTCACATACTTGTCCTGTGCAGTGGCCAAAGTGATTAACAACTTCTTGAATCTTCCTGGAACCAGTAATACTCTTTAAACCCATGCCCAGCAGCATGTGTTTAGATGGCTTCACTGTTCCACCAGTAGCTTTGTAGGTATCATCTTCAGCTGAAGATTCAACATACCGCTCTACTCTCTGACTGGCTTCATCTTTTGTTCCAGTGTACAGAATCCTATAAAACTCTAATATTTCAGCAGGTATATTTGGACACTGACCATCATGGATTGCTTCTAATGTAATAGGCTTTGGGAGTTTATTCTCACTGAGCTTCTTGATCTTCTCTCTGAGGAACAAAGCTACATTCTTAATTTCCTTGGCCATAGCATCCTTTGCAATAGAGAGATAGGTACCTTGTTTCTTGCTGTCTTGATCAACTTGAAACTTGCTGCCATAGTGTTCTGAGATTTTGGACAAAAGACGGTATGGGTCAGAGGTAGGCTCATCGAATCCTTCTTTGAGAAATTCAATGAAGGTTTTATTGATATCAACCAATTTCTGGGACGCTTCTTTCAGAAAGATCTCAGACGTTGCACCTTGTTGTTTGGCCACAGCATTAGCAGCCTTGGATATATACCTTTTCCTTCATGTCTTATGGTACTTGACCTCCTTCGCTATGAAGTCAATGTGTTCATATTCACGAAGAAAGTCTGTGTCTTTCAGTTGCCTTGAGGCATTTATAATACTGTCCTCTGCTTGTGTAGTCTCACATAGAGGTAGTATTTCAAAACCACTGGGGAAATGCTTGCGGTCAGGACCATTGCAGGAAATACAGTTCCTTCCCAGCAACCCAGTAGTTGAGATAGTAGTCACTAGTGGCTTCTTTACCATAGATCTTGTTTTAAGAATATTTTCATCGGAACATGTTTTCTTTTCCTTTGACTGTATCTGATAAGTGGTAAATTTACTGTAACAGCCATTGTGAAAGCCATAATGAGGCAGTGGTTCAGCGTTAAAATTAATGACTTCACATATAGCAAGGTATTTAGAACTCATCTGATATTGTTTTCTGGCTTCAGCTGTGTCCCCGGCTTTTTTCAACGTTTGTTTAGTAAATGGAGCCACTGCATCACCATCATGTTCTGCATAACCACTCGCATGCAGTACACACCGCAAAGGCACCTCCACACCATCATCCATCTGCAAAAAAAAAAAAATTAGTCAAACAGTGCGCCACTCATTGGGCCATGATTTATGATTACTCTAAGAGGTAGATGGCTTTAATCAGAATTTTAGGTGATCTTAATTTGATAATCCTATTAAAACTCCAAAATGGCCATTTTGTCGTAGCTGGGGTCAATAAGACTACTTTTATTAGAATCAGCACTCATTTTTACATAGAATACGCTTGTCAAACCATAATCATCTAAAATTCTGAAAATCTCTGATTTTGGCCATAATTGGCCAAAAAGTCTCCAAAATTGCCATTTTCTCGTAGCTAGGGTCAATAAGACTGCTTTTTTTTTGGAATCAGCACACATTTTTGCATAGAATAGGCTTGTCAAACTAAGATCACCTAAAATTCCTATTAAACCCATCTACCTCTTAGGGTATATTACTTGCGTCGTTCTGTTCTCCATTCCCAAATTAGCCTCTATCCGCTCCTCCAACTCTTCGGTTCTGTCGGGGATCCCGGAATGCGTTCTGGCCCTTTGTGTTAAGAAATCGTCCTCCCGCAGCCTTCAACGCAATCCGTCGCTTCCTAGCTCCATCCCTTTCAAACGTGCGCGGGAGCCCCGTCGAACGATCCGCGAAGCCCACCTCTTTTCCTGGCTGGCCTACGTTTTGTTCCTTCAATTTCCGCACCTTCACCCCCGGATCTAGAACAGGATTTGGAGGATATCCAGTAAGCCTTTCCCACTCCCTGCCCCAGTCCTTATGGTTGATGGACGTCCAGTGTCCCCTGCTGCGATCATCGAGGTCCTAGCTTCGTCTATCGCTTCTATCTCCCGACACGACCACCGTGGCTCCGATTCCCTTCGGCGCAAGACTATGCTAACTCGTTCCCCTGTTCCTTTCCTGACTCCCAACAATTTCCCATACAACTATCTCTTCTCCAAGTTTGAACTTCCTTCTGCGCTCGCTTCTTGCGGCCAGTCTGCTCCCAGCCCCGATGGCATTCATTCTGAAGTGGTTCGCCAACTGTACCCGTCAGCTCTCTTCTTCTTCTCACTCACTTTAATTGAATTTTATTTGAGAGAGGCAGTGGTCCTCCTCTCCCCTAGTCTCGGTAAGGACCCAATAGCCCTCACCAACTGTTTCTGCAAACTCCTCGAGAAGATGGTTTCTCGCCGTCTGGTGTTTCGTCGAACGCCATAATTTACTCTACCCCACGCAGACAGGTTTCCCAATCCTTCTTCAGCTCCTCTACTACGGGCTGCTTTGACAACCGTCAGAAAAGACAGGACAAGTTCTCTTCTTTCTCCTCTCTCCCTTTCCTCTCTGGATCCTTCCTTCTTTCATATTTGTTCCTTCCTCTCTACTACACCAAAGTCACAGTTCCATCATCTCGCCCTCGACCAATTCGCCCTCGACGATTACTATGACTCAATATACGAGGGTTGTCCAAAAAGTAAATTTACAAGGTGTTTTGAAGAAATTGTTTTATTACTAGGAAAGTAATTATTACAAGTATTTCAACAACATATTACTACTTTTCTACATAATCACCAAACAGATTCAAACATTTGCCTTAGCGTGGGACAAGCTTTCCGATGCTGGTGGAGTAAAATGTAGGGTCCTTAGTTATTAACCAGATTCGTACGGCCGTGTCTTCATCAGGTTCGCTTTGAAATTGTTTACCTCCGAGGTGTTCCTTTAGGGAGAGAAACAAATAGAAGTTGCTTCGTGCAAGGTCAAGACTATTATGGGGGATGATCCAAGACTTCTCAGTGGAACGATTCCAAAAGTTGGCGTGTTTGATTTGCAGTGTGAGGGCGTGCATTGCCGATGACAAAGATCAGTAGAAAAATGTGAAACCCAGAAGATACAGGATCTCTACAAACAGACATGAACAGAATCTACAAGTGGGCGGAAAACAACAATATGAAGTTTAACACTGAGAAATTTCAGTTGTTACGGTACGGAAAAAGAGAGGACCTAAATCCATGGAATATTATACCCCAGATGGTCAGGAAATTCAGAGAAATTCTAAAGCAAAAGAATTAGGGGTTGTAATGACTGATGATACGAAATTTGAAACACAAAATAAGGTAGCAGTAAACAGAGCAAAGAGAATAACTGGGCAGATACTGAGAACCTTTAAACGAAGGGATAGGAATATAATGATTCCTCTACTGAAAACACTGATCATACCCAAACTGGAATACTGCTCGGTCCTAACATGCCCGTATGAAAAAGAAGACATTAGACAACTAGAAGGGATTCAGAGAATACCTGCAGTAAGCAACCCGGAACATTTTCTTCTGTTAACCTTGCGGAGTCACAGTAAAGTTTCACAATAAGAAATGACATTTATTGTTGGCCTTTTTTGCATGAATTCAACATGAAAAACGCCTTGATGGTCCCAAAAAATCGTTGCCATCACCTTACTAGCTGATGGTGCATAGTACATTATTGTACTATGCATAATGCACCAGTAATCTTGTAAACTTATTTTCTGAACTACCCTCGTACATATGTAATGTTTCCATGATAACTAATTTAGATGTTAATGTCGTCATGCTTCATATTCTGTGTTTACTTATTTCTGACGTCGACGTGATTTTTTTTGTCCCGGTATATATATATATATATATATATATATATATATATATATATATATATATATATATATATATATATATATATATGGGAATGAACTCAGAATGGTCCCCTGAGTTTTTTATGATACACACAGACAGTACATGGAACAAGGAACTCTTCTGGGATAATTAAATCCACTATAGTCCGAATAAGTAATGGTAAATGACAAATACCATAGTTTTTCTTTTTCATGATGTTAGCCCGACGTGGGCAACGGGTCACTCGCAAAGAGGTCCCATAAATATAGCTTCCCACGTCGGGCTAACATCATGAAAAAGAAAAACTATGGTATTTGTCATTTACCATTACTTATTCGGACTATAGTGGATTTAATTATCCCAGAAGAGTTCCTTGTTCCATGCACTGTCTCTGTGTATCATAAAAAACTCAGGGGACCATTCTGAGTTATTTATTATTATAGACCTTTACGTAAATAATTAAATGCCAGGGTCACCAGCGCCCAAATACTAGATTGGCATCCGGCACTGCAGCGCAAAAATAATTTTAATAAAAAAGGAAGGATTGATTATAAAAATCGTCAACATGAATTTTGTATTTTATTGACAACAATTAATAAACTATGTGCAACAATTATTTGTAAATGCAAAGGGGATTTTTACCGTAACAACTTTGATTGACATAAATGCGAAATTAAATAATGGCACCGTTAACATACAACTAATATTAATATGCAACAAATAATAATAATATGTAAATAATACTAATATACAACTAATATTAATAATATGTAAATAATGATATGTAAATAATATGTGCCTTGAAAAGTGGACGCTCAATTCTGCCAGTTGAGGTTTAAGTTTTGGTTTTTGGCTAAAAATATAATAGTTACCCCTTTTTCTTTTATGTATTCAATCTGACGTGAAGGCAGCGAGACTTTTGCTTATATTGTGGTTCTAAATGTAGCAGGGCTAGGCTGCTTTAAACCCTAGATCCATGTCCCAAAGCTGGATCCTGTCTGCTTTGCAGATAGCTGGTGAGGGAAGCTATATTTATGGGACCTCTTTGCGAGTGACCCGTTGCCCACGTCGGGCTAACATCATGAAAAAGAAAAACTATGGTATTTGTCATTTACCATTACTTATTCAGATTATAGTAAATTTAATTATCCCAGAAGAGTTCCTTGTTTCATGCACTGTCTGTGTGTATCATATATATATATATATATATATATATATATATGAGGCGTCGCGATTACGAGGGGCGAACTCGCCACATTGGTGATTTTGCGATTGTTCCACGAATGAATAGTTCAACCTTTTCTCCATCCACAGACAATGGGTATTGCCAAATACTCCCTCGTGCGCTCAAAATGTAGTTATTTTCAATGCGTGTATTTGCGCTTTGTGCCCCTCGTACACAACAGTCACAAAGTTTAAACGCGTCTATCTCAAAACTGGTTTGGCGAGTTCGCCCTTTTTTTGTACTTGCGACGCCTCATATATATATATATATATATATATTATATATATATATATATATATATATATATATATATAGTATATACAAGTATATATTCTCTGGAAAGAACACGTGAGTGGGCCACAATAATAACACTGGTCTACAAATTTTGAAAAAGTTTGTGCTTCGGAGATAAAATGTGTTTCCTATTATGGATTTTGGGGTGCTGAAAACGAATATGACCATAAAAACAATCGATTGGCTACAGTTTCCAAGAAAATTGAAGTTACACATTTTGGTATATGTATACCATATATTAGAAACATACCTGTATAATATAGTCACTTATATTGATTCAACCCGTCGCTTCTTTGCTTGTCTCTTGTATTCAACTTCTGGAGCATCTCTTGTTATTGTCCAGCAGTAGTCTGCTAACAATGATGGACTCCATTTCCCCTGGTAGCGTTTCTCCATCGCTGAGATATCCTGGTGGAAAGGTTCACTATGTTCATCGCTGACTGCTCGCAGTTGGCCGGAAAAAATTCTAGGTGCGAATGGAGGAAACGTATCTTTAAAGGCATATTGTAGCCCATTTTTTGATAGGACAACAGCAGGTTTTCCACCAGCTCCCTGTAATTGTCAGCTTTGGTATTTCAGAGAAAATTAGTTGCTACTAATCGGAAAACATTCCACGCTGTCTTCTCCTCACCACCTAGGATACGGTCGAACTCCTCATCTCTAAGAAGCTCGCGGATCTGTGGACCAACAAATACACCCTCCTTGATTTTTGCTTCACTGAGCTTTGAGAATTTACCACCGAGGTACTTAAAAGCTGCCCCCGTTTTATCCATAGCCTTAACAAAATTTTTCATGACGCACAGTTTGATGTGTAAGGGTGGTAACAAAATCTTGCTCGATTCTACAAGTGGAGGATACTGACCATTTTTTGTTCCAAGTTCCACTGAGTGTCGGAGTGGCCAATCCTTCTTGATGTAATGAGAAGTCCTAGCCCGACTATCCCATTCACACAGAAAACAGCAATACTTAGTGTAGCCCGGCTGCAGTCCAAGCACGATAGCAACAACTTTCAAGTCACCACAAACCTGCCACTGATATTTGTCATAGTTTATGCAGTTCAAAAGTTGCTTCATGTTGTCATACGTTTCCTTCATGTGGACTGCATGACCAACTGGAATTGATGGCAATACGTTGCCAACATGCAACAAAACAGCTTTTAGACTCAACTTCGATGAATCAATGAACAGTCTCCACTCATCAGGATTGTGAATAATGTTGAGAGCTGCCATCAGACCATCGATGTCGTTGCAAGCTACAAGGTCACCTTCCATGATGAAGAATGAGACAAAATCTTTTTGACGGTCACGAAACTTACACACACTAACATTTTCAGTGAGGAGATTCCACTGCTGCAATCTGGAGCCCAGCAGCTCTGCCTTACTCTTTGACAGTTCTAAATCTCTGATAAGGTCGTTTAATTCATTCTGAGTTATCATGTGCGGTTTAGAAGATGTCAAGTTATAAACAAATTCAACGTCTTGTGAAGTTGAATGCTCACAAGTTTCGCAGGTTCCTTCATTCTCCTCGTCCTCTGACTCCAGGGAGAATGAGTATGGGGGCTCAGGAACGGGTAGTCCTTCGCCGTGAGGTACCGGGCGTATAGCAGAGGGTATATTCGGATATTGTAAAATCCACTTTTTCTTCTTGCAAATACCTTTCTTGACTGGAGGCACCATGCAGAAGTAACAATTGCTGACATGATCTGGTGGTTCCCTCCACACCATTGGCACTGCAAAAAGCATAGATTTCCTTTCCCGATTCAACCACTGGCGAAGGTTTGTTGCACAAGTATTGCAGCATATGTGTGGGGCCCAGCTCTTGTCCTGATCTCCAATCTTACAGCCAAAATAAAGGTGATAGGCTTTCCTAATCACGGCGGTTATAGCACGCTTTTGTGATGCAAAAGTCACTTCTCCACAAACATAACAGAAGTTATCTACACTGTTCACGCAATTACGAGGCGTCTTTTTTCAAATTAGGCTGAAAAAAATTCAGTTTCAAAAGTAAACACTAAAAAGAGTTTGACAAGGGTGCACTGTATGACTTCTGCGAATGAACTGATGCTGTGGCGTAATATGTAGACGCCTGTGACACATCGACGCCTTGACTCTACTGCGCATGCGCGTAGTTATTTTTTATTTTATTTTAATAAATTAATGTAATTACATTGCATTTTAATAATTTTAAATTAAGTAAGGTTAAGTTAGGTTAGTATTCCATTTATATTAATATCAAAAACATGGGAAGCAATATGTTAAAATGATCCAATCTATTTCTTAATAAATAATTTACAAATACATAATGTAATAGATAAATTTAAAATTACATTTTATTGTGTATATATGTATATATTTATTAATTTATTAAAATAAAAAATAGAACTACGCGCATGCGCAGTAGAGTCAATGCGTCGATGTGTCACAAGCGTCTACATATTACGCGATAGATGCAGTCCAGTTAGTAGGGTGCAGGGTTGCCTGATATCTTTATAAATAGAGCCAATTGGCAATTTGAGGCATCATTTTGGTATTCAGTGACCCAAAATTAGTAAAGATTGACTACTTTTATTTCCGAAGCATTTTGGCTGTAGACCAGTGTAATATACGTACGGAAAATACTCGAGGGTTGTGTCTGTAACCTTAGAAACGAAATCGAAACGCACTCGAATAAGGAAAGAGTACTGTAGAGTACGGCTTTTACAGTATATATATATATATAAAATTATTTCACGAAAGTAACAAGTGAAAAATATTTATGATGAATAAAACCACGAAGGAAAGGAAACACAAAATGGTGCTCAAGCGCTTTCGTCTAATGACATCCTCAGGAACACTGAAGTACATAAAAGGGTAACAGCCTATATATAGGTTACAGAAAGAAAAAAAAAATAAATAAAAAATAAAAAGAAAATAAATAAATAACACATACATACATACACACACACATATATATATATATACATACATATCTATATATACATATACATACATATATATACATATATATATATATATGCAATAAACAGAGAAGTAAAAATAAAAAATAAAAATTAAAAATTAAAGGATTATCAGTAAGGCGTACAGATTTGTAAGGAATAATATCGATTTTTAGCACAAGATCAAATGGATTATACAAATACAAATTTATATTGGAAAACTGCCCGGGTTTTAACACTCTGCCTATGGTCAGGTTTCGATATATATAAAAATAAAATGCAAATTAAAAGTTAATAAAGTAGCAGACAAGTTTACCAAAGATTTAGTGTTCTACCCTTCTTATCTAAATCTGTTTGGAAGGAATTCAAAATAACAGGATCGAGTTGAAAAAGACCTTTGCTTATGTTGAAGTTATTTGAAAGTTGGATAATGGCAGACTCAAGAATATTTCTATTAACAATGTGATTCCTTTTACATAGGTCAGACGGGAAAGGATTTGCACACACGTATAAAACAGCATCAATATTCCGTTAGAACAGGACAGTTGTCCAGTGCCCTTTTTGTCCATTTGTCAGAGTTAGCCCACTGTATTGATTGGAATAATGCTTCAGTTTTATTCCATTCTAGCAACATTGTTAATAGAAATATTCTTGAGTCTGCCATTATCCAACTTTCAAATAACTTCAACATAAGCAAAGGTCTTTTTCAACTCGATCCTGTTATTTTGAATTCCTTCCAAACAGATTTAGATAAGAAGGGTAGAACACTAAATCTTTGGTAAACTTGTCTGCTACTTTATTAACTTTTAATTTGCATTTTATTTTTATATATATCGAAACCTGACCATAGGCAGAGTGTTAAAACCCGGGCAGTTTTCCAATATAAATTTGTATTTGTATAATCCATTTGATCTTGTGCTAAAAATCGATATTATTCCTTACAAATCTGTACGCCTCACTGATAATCCTTTAATTTTTAATTTTTAATTTTTATTTTTACTTCTCTGTTTATTGCATATATATATATATATATATATATATGTATATATATGTATGTATATGTATATATAGATATGTATGTATATATATATATATGTGTGTGTGTATGTATGTATGTATGTTATTTATTTATTTTATTATTTATTTTTTTCTTTCTGTAACCTATATATAGGCTGTTACCCTTTTATGTACTTCAGTGTTCCTGAGGATATCATTAGACGAAAGCGCTTGAGCACCATTTTGTGTTTCCTTTCCTTCGTGGTTTTATTCATCATATATATATATATATATGGGATGAATTTCACAATTAAACTCGTGAAATGAATGAATGATGCAAACTCACAAGGAAAAAGAAAAATGATTCCAAGGTCTTTGGTGTATTTAGAAGTACACCTCGTCAGGAAATGAAAGGAGAAGGCGAGATGACGAAAATATATGAGGGGTCGCGCGTCTTAGGGTACCTAAGCGCTACCACAGGCGAAAACGTGTTTTTGATGGATATCACTATTTTCACCCTTCCTCTATCGCGTGGTTTGGGTTACAATGACCTTACGACACTAGAAGTATGGTTGAAAACCTTATGAAGCGAACTACTTTCTTCACCTCTATCGCCAGCCAAAAGTTCACCCAAAGTTCGGCATAATAAGAAAATAAAAAAAATAAAAAAATATATAAAATATAGAATATTAAAATCTATTCCAAACACTCATCAACATCTTCATTAGCATACTTAGAACTATAATTTAGCCAACAATGAACGTTCTAGCTCAATTAACAACAGAGATACTATTGCGAGAATATTGCTGAACTTTGGAGGCGATTTCTGACGAATTTTAATTTTGGCACTTAGGTACCGTAAGACGCGGGACCCCTCATATATATATGTACAACGGGACAGAAAAAAAAAAGATTAGCACATGATTAACAGTTGATTAAAAGCAAAAGGTATTTTAACAGGATATTGTCAGTTTTATACATTCCCACACTGTTATTGAAATTATTTTGAAAATGGATAAATGCACATTTTAGAATATTCCTTTCAATTATATCTGTTTTTAACGAGCGCTTCAGAACTATCCCACTTGATACCATGATTAAATCTATACATATGGTAAAACAATGCATAAGAATTATTTGCTGTTCTACACGCATATTTATGCTGTTTTACCCTAGTATCTAACGTTTTACCCGTTTGGCACATATATACATATATATATACAGTATATATATATATGTTAAACACAGACCGTGCATGGAACAAGGAACTCTTCTGGGGAAAATTAAATCCACTATAGTCCGAATAAGTAATGGTAAATGACAAATACCATAGTTTTTCTTTTTCATGATGCAAGCCCGACGTGGGCAACGGGTCTCTCGCAAAGAGGTCCCATAAATATAGCTTCCCTCTTTGCGAGAGACCCGTTGCCCACGTCGGGCTTGCATCATGAAAAAGAAAAACTATGGTATTTGTCATTTACCATTACTTATTCGGACTATAGTGGATTTAATTTTCCCAGAAGAGTTCCTTGTTCCATGCACGGTCTGTGTTTAACATATAAGTTTCTCAGGGGACCATTCTGAGTTTGTGTATATATATATATATATATATATATATATATATATATATATATATATATATATACTGAGTTACAATATTCTTTCCCTGTTCAACACAACACTATTATTGAGTTAATTAAGCTTTGTGTCAAAGATTGTAAATTTCAGTTTGAAAATAAGTTTTATGCTACTGTATGTCGTTTGGATTGGCGATGGGAAATCCCCTCTCATCGGTATTAGCTAACTTATATATGAAATTTTTTGAAAGCAGAATTTTGCCGACTATTGTTACTTTTAACCTTGTTTGGTACAGGTATATAGCTGATATTTTATGCCTTTGGCCTTACAGTTTGGATGTTGACTTATTTCTTGGTAGGCTCAACAATTTAGTCCCATCTATTAAGTTCACGGTTGAAAAAGAAAATGGTGGAAGCTTACCTTTTCTGGATCTAAAAATTCGGAGATGCTTGAATCGGCTCAAATTTGAAGTTTTTCGTAAGCCTACTAATAATAACTCTTCCGTGCATTTTTATTCTGACCATCATCCCTCGATTAAATCTATTTTCTCTTCTATGTTTCTTAGAGCATTGAGAGTTGTCAGTCCTGAATTTTTTGATTCCGAGTTATGCAATATCATGAATATTGGTACTAAATTATGTTATCCTATTTCATTTCTAGATAACTGCCTTCGGAAAGCCAAGCATAGGTATTATAATAGTGTAACTGTAAAGGAATTTGAGCGTAAAAATATCCTTAGGCTACCTTACCATGTTAATTTTAAATATTTTCCGACTTTACTTAAAGCAATTGGTATCAACGTAGTCCTTAAGTATAATAATACTAAAATCACGCCGAATAAAGAATAGTCCAGATAATGGTTGGTTGTGTGTATTCGATCGGTGCACAAAATGTAACTCAGTACTAGTGATGTAGGTCACATCCGCATCCGCATCCGCGGAACATCCGCACATTTTCTCGCATCCGCATCTGCATCCGCATCCGCACTTTGGACTGCGGATGTCGTGCGGATGTGGACCGTTGAGCTAAAACGTCATTAATAAGCGGAAATTATCAAATTCTACTATAATAATAGAACTAGTTCATTGTGCGCAAAAGTGATGCAAGCGACAAGACGAGAGGCTGTTCTTGTATAAAGTTACTCTCTTGCAACTTACTTAGATCCACGTTACAAAGCTAAGTTATTTTCACCTAGTACATTAGAACGAGTTAAATCATCACTTGGCAAAGCAGTTGAAGAGCTTCAATCTCTTGAATCTGTCGCTTCGCCACCCACCAAAAGAATAAAAGTTTCAGTGACAGAACCAACACCTTCAACAAGCAAATCTATCACAGAATCTCTCTCTCAGTTTCTTGAGTCAAGCAGCGATGACGAGACCTACGCGATGTCAAAAGATGTAGTAAAAATGATCGAGAGCTATCACCAAGAAAAACGCCTGGCTGCATGTGACAATCCTATTAGTTGGTGGAAAAATACGCAGAATATCTATCCATACTTGAGTAAACTTGCAAGGAAACATTTAGCACGTCCTCCAACAAGCGTACCAAGCGAGAGATTATTTAGCAGTGCTGGATTAATATATGATGAAAAGAAACAGACTGGCAGCAGAAAAGGCAGAAAAATTAATGTTCCTTAAGCATAACCTTCCTATAATTAAGTTTGAATATTAAACGATGAACATCTTAGTTTACTTTATTTTAATTACTCATTTATAAATATGCCTAATAAAACTTTAAACTTAATATAAATAGTTATCAAGCTAATTAAAGATCTCTTTCTATAAGGGTGGAGGTTGGGGAAAGAGGTCGGGTAACACAATTATGGTTTCTAATTGTGGCTGAAACTCAACAAAATATAACGAATTTATTTGCAGACGAATTCACTAATTGATTTCTATATTAGTTAGATGCTTGCTATTATTTTATATGTTCAGGGAAAAGTACAGCAATTATTGTACAATTAATCAATTATACTACATTATAGCTACAGCTCTCTCTATATAATAACTTATTATATACGTTAAACACAACAAATCTCGAATATATCCTAAAAAATAACGAAAATGTAGACATCCGCATCCGCATCCGCATCCGCGGATGTTGAAATCAAACATCCGCATCCGCATCCGCGGATGTGAAAAAAATGACATCCGCTACATCACTACTCAGTACTATATATAGGCCAAACGGGTAAAGCGTTCCATATATGGGTAAAACAGCATAAATATGCGTGTTAGAACAGCGAATAATTCTAATGCATATGTATAGATGTAATCATAGTATCAAGTGAGATAGTTCTATAGCGCTCTTTAAAAACACAAATATAATTGAAAAAAATATTCTCGAATGTGCATTTATCCATTTTAAAAATAATTTCAATAAGAATGCGGGAATGTATAAAATTGACAATATCCTGTTAAAATACCTTTTGCCTTTAATCAACTCTTGTTAATCATGTGCTAATCTTTTTATTTTTCTGACCCGTTGTACATATGTACAGTATATATTTTCGTCATCTCGCCTTCTCCCTTCATTCCTTGACGAGGTGTACTTCTGAATATACGAAAGGCCTTGGAATCAAATTTTTTTGTGGATTTGCATCATATATATATATTATATATATATATATATATATATACAAATTGACAACTATAACATCCTCCGAGCCGACAGAACAGTGAGATGTAAAGGAGGATTTGCTATTTACACGCGCGAAAGGCATATGGCAGAAATGACTATAACTACCTCAAACAACTACGTAGAATGTGTAGCAGCAAAATTTGAAAAATTAAATATGGTGCTAATTGTAATGTACAGACTCCCGAACACGCCATCCTCAAAATTCTCAGATTCCATTACAGACTACAGAGGTAAGAAACTGGGTAAAAGATCTACACTTCCCAACCCCAAATATTTTCTCTGTGGTGATTTTAATTTTCCATTCATGAAATATAAAAGGATAGGAAAAATATATGTGTACACCAGGACAAGGGGGGCACACGGGAAGACCAGGAGCAGGTAAAAATGCTACTAGTTCTGGCTGATGAATTTATGTTAACGCAAGAAATAACAGAAAACACAAGAAAAAACAACTGCCTAGATTTGGTGTTCACAAACAACAGCAACTTAATTGATAATGTAGAAATATCCCCAACTGTAATATCGGATCACAACATTATTGAAATAACAACCAATATAAAAGCAACAAGAAAGGAAAGAACACGAACAACAGAAAGAAGCAAATTCGAAATTTTTAATTTTCACTCCGAAGCTATAAACTGGGAAGATGTTGCATCCAGCATGGAAGTAATAGATTGGAAATCCATCTTCGAAGCCAACGCAACAGAAGAGATGCTAACGACCTTAGAGGAGAAGACGCTGGAAATTGTGGAAAGACGTGTCCCAAAAATACAACACAGCGGAAAGAGCAGCAGGTTCAAGAGACAAAAGAGGTTCATTGTTCCGAAAGCGAAAAAGAGTGACTGCAAAATTAAGTAACTAAAGATAACATCAGAAAAATATTAAATGATAAACTGCAGAGTATCGATTGCCTCATACAGGAACTAATTGAGAAGCATACAGAAAAAGAAGGCGACGCTATAGAGGCGATAAAGGTTAACTCAAAATACTTCTATAATTTTGCAAAAAGGAAGTCGAAAAACCATGCAACTATTGGACCTTTGAAAAACGAAGACAGTGCTTTATCTGATGATCTAACAGAAGTATCCGAAATATTAAGAGCTCAGTACGAATCATCTTTCAGTATCCCAAAAACTGACAAACTGATGTGCGATAGAAACGCGTTCTTTGAAGAACTACAAGGGGAAAGTATAACGGACTTCGACTTTACGACAGATGATATTACACAAGCTATAGGGAAACTAAAAGCACACTCAGCGGCAGGGCCGGACAAATGGAATGCCACACTGATCAAAAACTGCAAGAATGCAATCGCTGAGCCCCCTATATTGGATATGGAGACGATCACTAGACACGGGATAAATACCGGGCATCCTGAAGAGTGCGAACATAATCCCAATAATAAGGAGGAGATCGATCCGAGGCCAAAAACTATAGGACTGTCGCTTACATCTCATCTCACTAAATATTTGAAAGAAGTTAGACAGAAAATCTATGGCTTTTTGGAAAACTCACAAAATTAAATGATAACCAACATGGGTTTCGGTCAGGCAGATCAAGCCTATCACAACTAATGGAACACAACAACATTATTGATGCACGGGAAAGTAATGAAAACTATGATGTAATATACACAGACTTTGCCAAAGCGTTCGACAGTGTGACTATGGAATCATAATACATAAACTGAAGTATATGGGAATAACAGGAAGAGTAGGTAAATGAATATATAATTTCCTTAGTGAGCGGCGGCAAGTCGTTACAGTACAAGGAGCATCTTCATCAGAATCAGAGGTCCTCAGCTCAGTACCACAAGGAACTCTCTATCTCTGTGTGTGTGTGTGTGGGTATATATATATATATATATATATATATATATATATATATAATACAGTATATCGGGTAGCGCGAAAAAAATGCATCCTGTTCGAAGAGCCGCTGTTCCGTTAATATGATTAGTAGACTTCTTAAAATTTTGCAAAGAACATATCCAAATAAATTCCATAAAATTTGTATTCAATAATAATGTATGATATTTACAAAGAGAGTTATAGCTGTTTAAACTGAAGGTTCAAAACAATGGCTTTCCGCATTAAAACATCAACTTTCACTGAAAACCAACAGAAACTAGTAAGACTTATGTGCGATATGACCACCATTTTATTAATCACTGTTATCACATGTCGTTTCCATTGGCGAATAGCAGCCTGCATTTGATGTTGTGGTATTTGTTCCCAACATTCTTAAATGCGATCACGTAGTTCCGCCAAGTTGTCAAATGGTTCGCGGAAAAAACGTGTCCTGTTTGAAGAGCTACTATATGAGTACTGTATCAAATTCAGACTGCTATTCGCCAGTTTTCAACCCCTCTAATTATGGAACTACCGCTCATACAAGCATGTACACCCAGGACTATCACCAACAGAATGTGGCCAATTTCATTGGGAAAAATGACTGGCCACCTCAGTCACCGGACTGCAATCCAATGGACTATTGCATATGGAGCTCTCTCGCAGAAAAGGTTTATGAAGGTCAAATAGAAAAATTTACTGAGTTGCAATTAAAAGAAAAGATACTTAATTGTTGAGACAAAATAAATTTAACTAAAGTCAGAAAATGTATCATATCGTGTAAGAAAAGGCTAAGATCTGTTTGTGAGCAAGACGGCTGGCGTATTGACCATCTCTGTCAATAAAGATGTGAATAATGAATTTTTTGTTTCATGATATTTGTTTGAGTGTACCTTATTGTTTCCTTCATTTTCGAAAAAGTATTGCATGTAGAATTCTAAAAATTTTATGGCAGCTTGTCAATAGGCTGAATTTATACGGATTCATATTTGTGATTGTACAGTGTATATTTGGAAGTTATTGCACTTTAAATCTTGGGACATTTTTTTTTTGGGGGGGGGCACCCGATATATGCAAGAAAGAGGAGGGCCAAGGGCGAAGCACGGAGTGATTGTTGAGAAGGACGCTTTGTAACGAAAGTCCGTATCCATATTTTTTTCCTTTGGGACATCTCAAGTCAGTGGTTTACTCATCACGCCCACACACACCATTGATCCCTTGAAGAAACTGATTCACGAGGGATGCGTCAAAATAAGTGAGAATGTGGGCTCCACTGTTTGGATCTAGCATACTTACCAGAATTCACACGTGCAAACAGTTTTCTGGTATGTAATTCAAGCATTTAATTCAATAAAATAAATATCCTCCAAGTAGGGAAAACCACTATATAAGGATTATACTCCTGACCACTTGGGGTACGACCCCACTCTTAGCTCCTACAGTGCCTGGGTTAGTCAAATTATTCAGCAGACATCTAATTTATCAGCTCAGAACAGCTGGTTAATTATTTAATTTTGATGAAGTTAAGTCAAGGTGTTTTGGATTAGGTTAAGTTAGGTTGACAAGTGTCGTTAAAATGTTCTGTTCATATTTTGAGTACCTCTAAAATGTTGACATAACATTTTATTGATAACGTTGTTAAATAAATCTAACCCCCCTGTTCTCTAGGTTAGTTATTTAATCCATATAACAACCTAACCGATAAACAGTGCCGCCGATGAAACTCCCAGTGGTCTTTACGTAAACTAATCTAACTTGACCTAACATAATCTAATGTAACTCACAAGACATACAGTATTTCTATAAAGTCCTATAGAATGTTAAAGTGTTTTGCTCGCGCTACATTATTTACCGACAAGAAATTTTATCGCAAAATATTGCGTGACTTGGATTAAGTAAATTTAGGTTAGGTCAAATTAGATTAAATTAGATGTCAATAAAATTCCTCGTCGACGTTTTGAGAATAGGTCCCTATTTTATGGCCACGATCTCTTGAACTTTGCAATTACAGTTTCAAAATCCATTTAACAAACGTAAAAAGATAAATAAATATAAGATTTCCTTTTCTCTAAAGCCTTGCGAACTATATATATACTCTTATAATCATTTCGTAATGACTTCAAGGTTTAATATAAAACTAAAAAAAATATTTATAATATTTGTTGCAAAAGATGTAGATTAAAAATATGTTGTAACATTAAAGTTCAAATAACACGTCTAACTTTTCAATATTTACGATACAATAAAATAATTTAAAGTTTCATATCGTTGGACAAAAAGTAAAAAAAAAAAAAATAGATTGAAATCGCTGTTGAAGTCTATATATTGTTTACAAATGCAAACATAATACAGTACGTTATAAGCACGTACGACGATCGTACATGCGTGTTAAATGTCTTACCATAAATCAATTTACTAATCCGTTATTGTAGATGTATTAATTTTTCTTTGTTAAACTTATATAAATTTTATTTTTCCTAAAAAAAAAAGAATCCATTAATCTTTGAAAATACAAGGTGTCTATAAAGTCACGCATCATAGGAACTTAAACAATGTCTATTTATTTATGTCTCCATCAGGCCAAATATGTTGAGGAACATTCAAAGAAACCTGCTTTTTCGTTTAAAACATGTTTTGAGATTGGTGGGAATCATTTCGAACAAATAAATTAAACAAAATAAATAAATAAACAAAATAAATGTATTTTCCTATGATGCGTGACTTTATGGACACCCTGTGGAAAGGCTACCACCATCACCCAGTTATTCAGGAAAGCAAGTGGCATACCGTCTCAAATGCGCTCATGACCTTGATAATACCTTTAAATTATACCTTCATGAGGAATATCGAGTATCTGTGACATCATCCTATATACTATTGAGCTAAAATGTGTCTGTGTGTTTGTCCGCTTTCTTCGAAACCGTGCACAGACTAAACGGCACATCGGAAGATCCTGTAACCACCACCAACTGATAGCCCATGAGCTGCCGATGTGCTCTGTCAAGTTTCCCGGTCCTAGGTCACAATTACTGGGTCCGAAGGCCCCAGCACCGCGACAAAACTACAGAAGAACGCAGCCATGAAAATTTTGAGCTTCACATTGTGACATATACTGCTACCGCCCTCCGGGCGGGTAGCAGTATATATCACAGTGCTACCCGCCCGGAGGGCCAAGTTATACAATGGTCGCGAGCGATAGCGAGCTACCGCTTGTTACTACTATAATTTATCGAAAATGTGTCTGTCTGTCTGTCTGAACCGATTTCAACCAAACTTCGTATGGTGGATGGGGGTGATGAGTAATGAACGAAAATATGTGTGTGACCAGCCCTCCCCCCTAATTACTGGGGCCGAAGGCCCCAGCATCGCGATAAAACTATAGAAAAGAACACAGCCATGAAAATCTTGAGCTTCACATTGTGTCAAGTTTTGTGAAGCTTAAGATTTTCATGACTATAGTTTTATTGACCAAATAATTGAACCTCCCAGTAAGTGGGTGGCCGCACGCCCCCCCAATTACTGTCGGTTCAATTATTTGGTCAAAAAACTACAGAAAAGAAAGCAGTCATGAAAATCTTAAGCTTCCCATTGCCGCCCGTGATAATAATAATAATAATAAAAAAATTTGTTGCTACACTCTTTCATCACAGTCAAGGATAATGGAACGTAAAAGGAAGCAAGGTACATCAGTGTCACGAAACGAAGTTGATGCCCAGAGGAAAAAGAAGCAAGCAACAAGTTCCAGAATTTAGAAATCGGAAACGTGAGAGAGATGCTCACGCACTTAGGTCAATGCGTGAGGATAATGACTATCGTGCACAAGAGCAACAGGCATACACACTCAGACAATCTGAACATCCTATCATGCTAGATCAAAAGCCCATGGATAAATCTGGAACACTCACAAATAATGTGGTCTTCGAGGAAGTACTGAAGTAAACCGTGAATACTTGGTTCATACATGTTCAAAGTAAAATTCTACAATTAAGCAACTGTTACCATATCTGTGCTCCAGCACCCCCCCCCCCCCCCAAATACTGTTCCCGAAGGCCCAAGCACCGCAAGTCTAGCTAAATGGGCCTGTAGGGCTCTGTTTAGCTAGTTATGATAAAAAGACAACTCTGTGTGCCAGTTTTAAAAAAAAATTAAAATACAACAAAAACTTATTAAATAGTGAAACGTTGATGCATAGTGACATCAAAATATTAAAATAGCTTGTCAGGTGTTACAAAAAAAATGGAATAAATTCAGTACTGCTAATATATTAAACCTTTTTTAAAGTCTTTTAACTCTGCGCCTTAGTATTTAGTTGGTTCACCCTCAGCCCTGATTACGGCCTGCAATCGACGTGGCATCGAGTCGACAAGCCTCTTGCATTCTTATGTTGTTATTGATTATCAGGTTGTTATCAAACAGCTCTTCAGTTCACTAAGTGTTCCTGGTTCACACTTTTGAACCTTCTACTTAGCAATGTTCCACAGATTTTCTATCGGATTAAGATCGAGAGAATTAGCTGACCATGGTAGTACTTCAGTTTCATGAGCATTGAACCACGCAGATGTTGCACGACCCGCATGAAGTGGAGTCAGGTCATGTTAAAAAATAAATGGTTCGTCTCCAAACAGCTACTTTGCAGATTCCGGCATGAAGTATTCTAAAATTTCTTGATAAACATGATTATTGACAGTTCTATTTACAAATGCAAGTGATCCCACACCATTTGCATTCATGCAACCCCACACTAGTCCGGAGTTGTATACTGGTAAGCGTGTGACAGTTGCTCCAGTATCTGAACTGGATATCGAACACTGAGTGAGAGGCGAAAATTATCTGGGGTGCCGTGAAAGAAGAAGAGATGGCATTGAAGTGCTTGAGCTAGAAAAAGTTGGGAATCACAATTCTGAAGAGTAACTGGGTACACGGGATAAATGAACGCATGGTGTGAAAGCGCTCTAAAGATATTCTTTTCTACATATTTTTCCTACCTTCCTATAAGTCTCATTTCACCACTATTTTCTGTCAGCAATTGCTGGCAGAAGAAGAGCTTTGTCTATTTTATACATAACTACTACGACTACCACTATTCCTGTGTGAAAGCTTTACATTTCTATAAGTGCAAGCATGGTACCAGTTTTCAGTAGTTTTTATTTTAATTTGCTTTCCTTTATTCGCTCTTTTCTAACTTCTTTCTTGGGCTAACTTAGAGAGGATCTTTGGGTCGTTGTTAATTTGTAACTTCTATAACTACTACTACTACTACTACTACTACTACTTCCTTTCCTTCTTCTGATTGTCACGATAACCATCAGAGTAAAGAAGGACTGGAGCGGGTTTGCAACGTTGCAATTCTGCAAATTCTTCTCCGATCATGAGCCTGCAACTCCGCGCAATCATCTAGAATGAGAACATAGTTCTAACATAAATGGTTAATGCATTCTCAGTTCATTGAAAATTTCACCATGATGGTTCATTGTATTGGATGTTGTAGAACATTTAATGGATTCAGTGAATTAAAAACTCTGTATTTATATTAAATAATAATATGTTACGGCTGAGCATAGGCGTAGAAGACGGGGGGGGGGGGGGGTCGGTTAGGGGGGGTAATTGACCCCCCGAAATTCATCGATTGATTTTTTTCGGGCAATTACACCCGCAAATTAGGGCAAAAGCCCAGTACGCATATTTTTAATTAACATGATTTCACCCGAAACTTTTTATGATTTTCATATAGGATATCATTTTGCCTGAAATGTATGTCTTCAGATCTTGAATTTGGTTATAGAGAGGAAAACCTGCCGTAAAACGGCAGTATTTCAGTAAGTATCCCATTTAATAAACCTGTTACAACCTACTCTATTGTTGTAACTTCTTTGGTGCTCAGCCTTTGTACAGTTGTGTAAACCTACAAATCGTGTTTAATAAAAATGACTTAAAAATCGATTTTCGATTTCGCTTATTTTTATCGGGCAAAACTTGCTCGCCTTCCCACCCCACCCCGCGGACAAAATCGGGCCCCTACGCCTATGCGGTTGAGTGTTAACAAGAAAACTAAGAAGATAAGAAGGAAATAAAAGTTCAAAGACAGGAAATGATCACGAAAGCTAAAACGAATTTGTTGTGAATCACTATTAAAAAACACAAATACCTATTTAAAAGTGTGTGTGTATATATATATATACACACACACGAGGGCCACTCTATATATTTTGCCGCACCTTTTTTTTTTCTTTCCAAGTTTCCTTGTAAGTTCCAGAAATTTTGTACACAAGTAGTTACATACCTTTTTAACAAGTTTTTATTTTTCCACATAGTCTCCATCCTTTTCTAAGGCTTTCCTCCACCTCGAAACAAGGGCCCTTATTCCTTCCTGGTAAAAGTCCCCTGGGTTCCGCTGGAGTCACCTCTTAATCTCCTTAACAACCTCATCGTCACTCTGAATCTTTCTTCCACGAATAGCATCCTTCATTGGCCCAAACAAATGGAAGTCTGAAGGTGCCAGATCCGGGCTGTATGGAGGGTGGGGTAACACGTCAAGCGCATTTTTGTGATGGCCCCTCTTGTTTGCAAACGTTGTGTGGTTTTGCGTTATCGTGCAAAAGAAGGAAGACGTCTTCCAGTTTTCTCTCCGGTCGAACTCGCTTTATACGTCCCTGGAGTCTTTGTAGGGTAGCAATATATGCCTCTGAGGTAATTGTTTGTCCTTTCTTCATAATGTCCACCAGAATCACCCCTTTCATGTCCCAGAAGATGGTGGCCATAACCTTTCCTGCAGAGGGAGCCATTTTGAACTTTTTCTTGCGTGGGTAGTCTGTGTGATGCCACTCCATGGATTGGCGTTTTGTTTTAGGTTCAAATTGGTGTACCCAAGTCTCATCCCCAGTCACAATTCGTGAAAGGAAGTCGTCTCCTTCTGTCTCGTTTCGAACCAACGACTCAGAAGCAATTTCTTTTCTTTGGGCTCTGTGATCTTCAGTCAGTTCGCGAGGAACAAACCGTGAACACACTTTTGAGTATTCCAGTTGCTGAATTATCGTATTCACACTTCCTTCACTAATTCCTAGCTCCAGTGATAGCTCCTTGTATGTGACGTGCCGATTTGATCGAATGATGCTGTTAGCACGTTGCACAGTGTGAAATGTCACAGCCGACGCCGGGCGACCGCTGCGTGACTCTTTATCGAGGCTGGCCCTCCCTCTCTCCGATGATCTCACACGTTTAGACCAGCGTCCAACTGTGCTTCGATCAACAACAGCATTTCCGTAAACGTTTTGTAGACGTTTGTGAATATTTCCAACTGTTTCCTTCTCCGGTTAAGAACTCGATAACAGCTCTCTCTCTGTTCACGACGCACATCACTGTCAGACGCCATTTTTGAAACTGGGTTAACCATCGGTTTTATACAAGGAAGGGAGGTTCAAACTGGAAAAATCCGGTCATGTGAAGCGCAGAAAGTTCAAACTTACGGCCCAAAAGACATTTCAGCCCCATGGCCTATTATTTAGGTAAGGAAAAAGGGTGGGGCAAAATATATTGAGTGACCTTAGTATCATATATATACTCGTTAACAATGAAATGAGATGTTAATATTTTGCATTTTATGCTATTAAAGTTAATGAGGGCATAAATTTTTCTCTGAAATTCCATTATGAGCGTGGATGTGATGAACTAAAGCCTAATTCTGAATCTATTATAATCCCTTTAATGCTTCGTTACCTGCTAATAAGCTTCCAAAGTTCAAAAATCCCAAAGACATAAAAATATTAAACGTTTTGTGTTCTTAGTTACATAACTTATTTTTATATGGGTTTATCATTCATAAATTGTATGTGTTTAATTATGAAATTAATTCCATATATATATATATATATATAGAGAGAGAGAGAGATTTTTAAAGTTGTTGGTAGATAAATGGGTACCCTAGGTGGCCTAGTGGTTAAGACGCTGGGCTGCTTCGGATTCCACGTTAAACTGTAGGTCTAAGGTGGAGTGAAAAGCTTATATATATATATATATATATATATATATATATATATATACACAAACTCAGAATGGTTCCCTGAGAACATTATATGTTAAACACAGACCGTGCATGGAACAAGGAACTCTTCTGGGAAAATTAAATCCACTATAGTCCGAATAAGTAATGGTAAATGACAAATACCTTAGTTTTTTTCCTTTTTCATGATTTTAGCCCGACGTGGGCAACGGGTCTCTCGCAAAGAGATCCCATAAATATAGCTTCCCTCACCAGCTATCTGCAAAGCAGACAGGATCCAGCTGGATCCTGTCTGCTTTGCAGATAGCTGGTGAGGGAAGCTATATTTATGGGATCTCTTTGCGAGAGACCCGTTGCCCACGTCGGGCTAAAATCATGAAAAAGGAAAAAAAACTAAGGTATTTGTCATTTACCATTACTTATTCGGACTATAGTGGATTAATTTTCCCAGAAGAGTTCCTTGTTCCATGCACGGTCTGTGTTTAACATATATATATATATATATATATATATATTAGGCTGGGTCGAAATTTTATATTGAAAAGGTACATATTGTGAGGGGTTTGAATGGAACACAAGAACCCCCTCATAAATTATTTTCGCTGTTTAAAGCCTCCTACCCCCGGCACAATTTTTCACTTTTAACCTATATTGAAGAATATTCCATTTATACGAGACTTACTCTACATTCAGGTTTTTTGGTGACATAAATCTTTATTAACGTATAATATTTTATTTAATAATGTACAGTATTAGGAAAATTAATTAAGTACAACAATATATTCAGAAGAAAAAATTAGAGGCATAATAAATGTGCTAAAATTCAATTCACTTTTTCATTGTTCCTTATCACATCAAAAGGGAAGAAATTTTCCATATCATTAGGAAATTTTATTTCATATGTTTCTTACTCATTCCATTGGGCCTTTCATTTAAACTTGGGCAGTTTTCGCCTTGATTCTAATGAGTGTAAGATAAACTTTTGACGGTTGTCATATCCTATTTCCTGACATGCCTTTGTTACTAGGTTCACTGCCCTTTCCACACTTTGACTGTGGCATGGAAAAGAAGCTATCTCCAGTGGCTTACATCGAGCCTGTAGTTGCTCATCGTCGCTAAAATTGTTTAGCAGCGGTGGAGGAGTAATGATCTCTTTTTGCCAATCGCTCATCTCGGTGAAGTCAGTAGATTGGAAATTGAGGGTTCGAGGCAAATCAAAGTTTCTGGTACCTGAAAATCCTGTTCTTAAAAGGATGATTTTCTAAATAGCTTGCTCCCTAATTTTAGTCTCTTGTCAGTTACCATTGATATGAGTATATTTTCTGGGTGGGCAAAGTAGGCGTTATTCTTTAATACTGGTTCTATGATTGATCTATATTGTTCATCTAAATTTCGAAGCAAGCACGTTAAATGCCAAAAGTTATATGCACCATCAGTTGCATTAGGATGAGATTTTATCCCAAACCACCCTGGAACATAGAAATGCATAATAATCTTGACTATATCTTGAAGGTTTTTATCGGGATTTGGCGTTGAGATATATAATCGAAGGACCCTGTTGGGTAGAGTTAGCCAGCAAACATGGTGAAGGGTACCTGGGGATCGAATGGACAGATCTTGAGAAGTGTTTCCAGTTTGCACTGCCAGACACATATCATAGAGATATTTTTGATCACTACTTAGCTCCTTCACAACATTTGCTGGAATTTCTTTAATGTTTCCCTTTACGCGAGAATATTTGACTGCCTCCAGTTTTGTTAAATCTGTTTTCAATTTATTCCCAATTGAACCCACAAAAGTACTTGGACCTGTTGTTTTACCATCAATGGCTTTGTAGATGTGCATAAAAGGCAGCTCATTCAAATGCAAGAGGCACACCAACCACTGCACTGGTCTGTTAAGATGAATTTCAACTAGTTTTATGGTTCCACCAATTTTTCCTGTATTTACAGAAGTACCATCACACAGTAAAGCTTTGATAGTATCTGTGCTGTTCGAGTCCGTATTAATAGTTATCAACTCTTCTGCTATGCAGCGAGCAGTTCCATTATCTGGTGTGACATGATCTACATAGATGCTTCCAGGTTCTTTCACAATAACAGTTCTTCTTTTATCTTTCCACTTTTAGTTAATGTGTTATCTTTCCTTCCATCAAATCCAAGGCACTCCATCTTCAGATTTTCGGATTCAGACCTAAAAGTATTTGTTTCACCCATGCGATTTCTTTCTCTTTCTAATTTCTTTCTGTCAAGCATGTTGGTGTGGTTAAGGATCCCCATATCTTTTAAAGCTGCATTGACTATTGCAGCTGCAGCTCTACAACTTCCGATGGTAAAACATTGGTGGCTTCAGTCATTTCTTCTTCTGCTTTTAGTTGACGGTTTTGTGCTTCTTGGGCTCTTGCTAAAGATCTCATCTTTGTTGAACTAGCTATGCGATCAATTGGTCCTAACTGATTTTTTCTTTGTTTTTGACCCACAAAAGACTCCCATTCTGCCATTGGTATTTTATCCTTACACCTGCAAGATTTCCTAGCAATTCCCTTATCATAGCATTCACAAGAAGATATATCAAACATTTCATCATACTGAGCTACTTTTAAGGCAAAACTTTCATTTCTTCGATGTAACGGCACCTTGTTCAATTTTGAGGCTTCTTCTATTAGTCGACTGACTTTAAGATAGATACCTTTGGTGTTAATCGTAGGAAAAGAAAATTTCATCCAAATGTCTTCAATATCTTTCACAACAACTCTGTAACAATCATTAGCAGTTGCTGATCCTTTTGATTTAGCTTCTTCACGACGGCGCACAAAAAGGTAGTGACTCACAACATCTGCTTTTGAAAGAGTCATGGCTGCTGGGAATTCCGTAGAATATCCAAAGGCTGCATTTGAGGACTTGTTTCTAGTGGTCATAGTTTATATTCAGAAGTAAAATCAAATTATATGTAATTTATAATTTATGATAATTCAAATTATAATTAAAGCAAATGCAAATTATTTCTATTTATCTGAAACATAAAAATATCAAGCATTAAACAAACAACTTATCATGTAACATATAACAACATTAAACATATGCAAATATGAAGGTAAAAAAGGGAGGAGGGGTATGTGATAGGGGTAGTAGGGTAGCACCTGCTTGATTTTTTAATATTTTGTTAAAGTGATAAAAAAAATCCTTCTCAGTGTACTTTTTAAGAAATAACATTTTTTCCCATTTAAATATATGCAAATATGAGGGTAAAAAAAAGGGGGGGGGTATGTGCTAGGGGTAGCAGGGGTAGCACATGCTTGATATTTTAATATTTTGTTAAGATGATAAAATGAAACTTCTCATATAGTGTACTTATTAAGAAATAAAAACATTTCCCATTTCGACCCGGCCTAATATATATATATATATATATATATATATTATATATATATATATATATATATATATAATGAACCGTTTACATAGTTACCAATAAATTATTATTATATATATTATTATTATTATTATTATTATCTAAAAGTTGACGGAAGACAACAATATGAAGTTTAACACTGAGAAATTTCAGCTGTTACGGTACGGAAAAAGAGAGGACCTAAAATCCATGAAATATTATATCCCAGATGGACAGGAAATTCAGAGAAATTCTAAAGGAAAAGACTGAGGGATTGTAATGACTGATGATGCGAAATTTGGAACACAAAATAAGATAGCAGTAAACAGAGCAAAGAGAATAACTGGGCAGATACTGAGAACCTTTAAATGAAGGGATAGGAATATAATGATTCCTCTACTGAAACACTGATCATTCGCACATTGGAATACTGCTCGGTCCTAACATGCCCATATAAAAAAGAAGACATTAGACAACTAGAAGAAATTCAGAGAAGCTTCACAGCCAAGATCAATGGATGCAAAGAACTAAATTACTGGGAAAGGTTATGCGAATTAAACCTATATTCACTGGAAAGGAGGAGAGATACACCATTATTTGTACTTGGAAAATAATGGAGAAACTAGTCCCTAATCTTACTCTGAACCCTTAACCCTGTAACTCCCCAAACAACAGTGGAAAGTAGAAAAGGAAGACTGTGTCGTGTTCCCAAATTAAAGGCGGGACAGGGAACATTCTTAACCCTGAAAGAAAATAGTTTGTTGTGAGAGGACCAAAACTGTTTAATCAGCTGCCCAAAGACCTAAGGAACACGAGTGGTGTTGCAGTGGACATCTTCAAAAGAAGAATAGACGCCTGGCTCAGAACAATCCCCGATGAGCTGAGCGTACCTGGCTATGTGAGGTAGAGAGTACAAGAAACCAACTCACTACTTCACCAGGCCAACTCGAGAGGAGGGGCGACAAGCTTGACCTTCATGAAATGAGGAATCATCGCGCGGAACATTTGAAAGGTTGAAAGGTATGTTGTGAAAATAAAAGATTATTCTGTATGTATAGTTTATACGAGTATAAAATAGATTTTCTTTTAATTAATATAAAACAATAGGCTACTGCATAGGCTTAATATTAAGAACTACTTTCAAGTTTTTATATTCGAAATCAAGTATATGATAAGTATATGTTACAAGCATACCAATTATCTCCCCTTTAGGTACATCTAGGGTTGCCATATTTTTCAAATGCTCATGCGGGACAAAAAGTTTTCCAAGTTTTTTTTTTAAGACCAAATTGTTTTCAAATTAAAACTAGATTTCTTCAACGGTTACAAAAAACAAAATTAGAAAAATTTTATTAAAATAATGCTTAATTAAACATCGTGAATAATATTGAAATTAGTATACATAATAATGAAATATCATTAATAATATTTAAATTATCATAGCATATTAAATATTTACTAATATCGCTTTACTAATTATATTATGACATATGTCAATATTTTTCTGAACTTTTAATCTTCTTGAAGCAGTCGCAGGATTCACACTAATTCAAAACTTACAATATAACTATAGCCTAAAAACTGCCAACTCGTGGCCAAACACAACATTTTATAAGCGTTATGTAATTTCTAGGATGTTCTAGAACATTCAACATTACTCTACAGAATTCTACAGGATCCTACATAATTTTAGAAAATTCTAAATCAATTCATCCCGAAAAAATTTGCATAAAAAATATTTTTTGCGGGACAATTTGAATACATAATGGGACGCGGGATTTTTTGATCAAATGCGGGACGTCTGGCAACCTTAGGCACATCCCTCTTTGCTACATATTGATGCTTGTTCCTGTAAGTTCGTTCTCGTTTCGTAAAAATGAAATAGCTCCCCCAGAAGCCCTTCTAGCCTCAGTCTGCTGTTGCTATGTACCCACATCTGTTATCCAAATAACTCCCTATTAACGTCACGTTCAAATACATTTTTATTTCCACTTTCAAAAATTTATTATTACAATATACAGGGTGTTTCAGGAGGAAAGGTCAATACTTCGGGAGGTGATAGTATCGGTCATTGTGAGAAAAAAAGTTCATGAACATGTGTCTAATTCTGAATGGTTACGAAGATAGAGCTGTTTGTATCTGATGCGTGCGCAGCTCTTCTTCCCCCTTCCCTCCCCTATAACCTTAAACCATGTAAGCTGTAAGTGTAATGTAAGCATGTAACATAAGCCAATCGACAGCTGACTGTTGTGAGTGACATTGTTTGGTGTTTGAAGCAGTGTTAAGAATGCCACACAACTTCACACATGCCGAATATGCAGATATGGTGTATGTCTACCGTTTTTGCGATGGAAGTGCAACAGCTGCTGTTGCAGAATATCGTCGACGGTTTCCGAACCGCAGAATTCCGGATCGAAGAGTGTTTACCAGGGTTTTCAACACATTGCGTGAGATTGGTACACTTCCCAGCGCTCATGTTTCAGCTGAACGTGAAGGTCAACAAGATGTGGATGAAGTGGAAAACATTCTTCAGTTGGTAGAGCGTAGTCCTACTACTAGCTCACGAAGAATTTCTACACGTCTTGGTGTACCACACACAAGAGTATGGCGAACATTACGTGAGGAAGGCTTGCATCCATATCATGTACAGCGTATACAACACCTTCAATCAGGAGACGCTGCCATGCGACTGTAATTTTGTCATTGGGTAAATGCTAATCGCCGATTGCTTCGATTAATACTGTTCACCGATGAAGCTACTTTCACCCTTGACGGTATCAACAACATTCGTAACTCTCATCGGTGGGGTCAGACGAAAATCCAAATGCCACTGTGGAAACAAATTTTCAACATCGCTTCTGTGCCAATGTGTGGTGCGGTATCATCGATAATCAGCTGATTGGCCCTGTTACTTTAGAAAATCGTCTTACAGGACAAAGTTACCTAGAATTTCTGCAAAATGAATTGCCAGGACTATTGGAAGATGTTCCTTTGGCTACACGTGCTGGTATGTACTTTCAGCATGACGGAGCTCCTCCACATTCTACCCGTCTGGTGATGCAATACCTAAATCAAACTTTCTCTGGTCGATGGATCGGCCGCGGTGGTCCCATTCAATGACCACAAAGGTCTCCAGACCTCTCTCCGTTAGATTATTGTTTGTTGGGGTGGATGAAAAGTCAAGTTTATAAAAGAAAGGTGGATACACGAGACGAATTGCTCGCGCGCATTTTGGATGCTGCTGCCCGCATGAAGGAACGTCAAGATCAACTCAGACAAACAACACGCGATCTTCGCACACGAGTTGCAAAGTGCATTGAGGTTGACGGTGGGATTTTCGAAAACGTATTGTAAACTGTAATAAATTTGTCATTTCTGTATCTGATACCATTCAAAATGCCAATGTTTAAACATTAAATTAGAAATAATAATTGGTTTCTCTTTCTTGATTACCATTAACAATGCTTTTGTATTTGTAGATTCAAACAGCTCTATCTCCGTAACCATTCAGAATTAGACACATGTTCATATGAACTTTTTTTCTCACAATGACCGATACTATCACCTCCCGAAGTATTGACCTTTTCTCCTGAAACACCCTGTATACTCATACATATTCTTGCATAAATGTAAAGTCTCTAGACTGTAATTCTAAAGCAGTACATAGCTATTGTATCTCTTTTATATAATCTTATATAGTTAATTACGTGCTTATAATTTATTTCAAGTTATAATCCTTCTTAATCATCATTCAATACTTCTTGGTCTACCATAATACTGCACTTCAACTTACCAATTCATTAACACTGTATAGAATGTTAAGTGTTCATGTTAATATTCGAACGCCATTCTATTTTTATTATGACAATATTTCCTCGCTTATTAGTTTAAATTTTTTGGATCACCTGAAGATCTTCCCCCTCAGTCCGATCCACCTGAAAATACTCCACCCCAGTCCGCTCCACCCGGAGACACTCCCCCCAGCTTTAACGCAAAACCAACTATGCCCAGTTAGGTTAATTGAATGCCCGGTTAGGTCAACTGTACGCCCTTGACGATTGGCTAGGTTAAGTCGTGATATTCTCGTTAGTTTTGCCAGTAAACTAACGAAAATATCACGACTTAACCTTACTAATCATAAAGGGCGTAGGAGCAATCCAAGAATAAGCACCCCAAAGTCCCCAATCCAAGAAAAAGCACCCCAGTTAGACCCCAATCCAAGAAACGGCACCCCAGTTCGACCTCACTCCAAATTAAAGGATTTTAACATCAACATTCCTCGAAAACTTTGTCAAGGTCATTGCTTGATCACACTTAGCACACAGCATCACTTTTTTAATAAGATTTTTTCCCTTACACCAATTTATTACTGGCAATGAATCTTCAACCTATAATGGTAACACTTCAATTTGAAAAGTTGATGCTGTCATCTTGCCCTCAAACTTCTGAATGGTTTTTACATTTCAGGACTTATTAATAAATATGTCGAAACCTACGGTAAAATTATTGAATGCCCAGTTAGGTTAATTGAATGCCAGGTTAGGTCAACTGTGCACCCTTGACGATTGGTTAGGTTAAGTCGTGATATTTTCGTCAAAACTAACGAAACTATTACGACTTAACCTAACCAGTCGTCAAGGGCGTACAATTAACCTAACCGGGCATTCAATTAACCATTTTAGAGCAATTAACTCCACTTTAACTCCATTTTAGAGCAATCCAAGAATAAGCACCCTCGTTCGACCCCAATCCAAGAAAAAACACCCTAAATTGATTTGAAGGGGGTGCTTATTCTTGGATTGCTCCAGGGCGTACAGTTAACCTAACCGGGCATATATATATATATGGTCACCTGAAGATCTTACCTCCCAGAGTGTCCAAGTGAACGCACCTAAAGATTAATCCCCCCCAGCCCGATCCACCTGAAGATCTTCCCCCCAGCTCTACCTGGGGGGGGGGGGGGCAGATCTTCAGGTGATCCAATTTTTCTTTTGTGCAAAAATATAATCGTATTTGTTACTTGTAAATGCCTACATGGTAACTCCTTGCTGTTACTATGTTTAATAAAATTTTAATTATTATGTCATTAAGTTCAATAATTAATTATGTAGTAATTATATCCCTATATTGAAGGTATTCATTTATGAAAAAAAATATAATTAATAAGAAAAGAAGACGTTGACCTAAGACTCATAATTGTCAGATGTCCAGTATATACAGTATACTGAGTATGAAACCCTCAATTCCATTCCGCTGCCCGAGGCCAAAACGACTGGTTGCTCTTTGTAAAGGGGTATATTATATCTTTATTCGTGCACCCAAGTAATAAAAGAACAATTTCATGAAGTTTTTCATTAGTTCCCTCCTTATATTGTTGCGCCTGTGTTATTACCGTAGTACCATCCTGAGTCCCTTTACTCGGATTAGTTTCTATAAATAACACTAACATTATCTATATATAAATATTCAATGTAAATTTCATATTTACATTTAGGATAAACAGTTCTGATTGTGGCATATGTGCGTGTATTATATGTATTTATATGGTTTCCAAGACAATGCTCCCAAGACAACTCCCAAGACAATTCTATTTTTACAAATTTTGAAAATTCCTTGTTGCCCAGTACCCTAAAATTTCATTTACTGGGCGACAAATTTTCTTCACTGGGTGACATTCATGTCGCCCATTCACTAGGTTAAAAAATGCTCTGGTACGGTACTTATGTATCATCTGGACTACCAAACTGTTTATTATGTATTTTTGCCCTCGTCATTTTCGTTTAAACTAACGAAAATATCACAACTTAACCTAACCAATCATCAAGGGCGTACAGTTGACCTAACCGAGCATTCAATTAACCTAACCGGGCATTCAGTTGACCTAACCGGGCATTTTCCGTTTTATTTTGTTTTTCGTAGCTAACCTATTAACCTGTTAGGTTAATTGAATGCCCTGTTAGGTCAACTTAATGCCGGCTTAGGTCAACTGAATGCCCGGTTAGGTCAACTGTATGCCCTTGATGATTGGTTAGGTTAAGTTGTGATATTTTCGTTAGTTTAAACGAAAATGACGAGAGCAAAAATACACCATAAACAGTTTGGTAGTCACGATAATACGTAAGTACCAATGCTCTGACTTATTCCTTTTTCTTTAACGAAAATATCATGACTTAACCTAACCAATCGTCAAGGGCGTACAGTTGACCTAACTGGGAAAAAAGAAATTGCGGGGGGAAAAGGAATAAATGCCAAGACTTTATATTCATTAATATTCGGCATAGGTCCTAGAGGTGGTGCCATCAATTAATTTTCTCTGCGTTTCTGCCTAATAAAGTGTTTGTACCAAAATTTAACTTATGAACCAAAATGTGTTCGTAAAATGAAAGAGGCATCTTTTACTTCTATATTACTAAAGGTTAGGCTAGGTTAGTTGAATTCTCACTGTAATTTTAGATAACTGCAGTACTCTGGACGTCTGACGAAGAGGTCGTTCTCGAAGTTCGGTAAGACGTTGGTCTGAGAAATTTACTTATTGAATAGTATAACAATTCATTAAATGAAGAGACTAAAGAAAAACTCAGTAGTTTCTAAATGTAATCTTAATTTACTCAAATAATTTTATTGGCGAATTTACTACAGGAGGAGGCTCAACCGAAGTGGTTTAAAAATAAGAAAGAGCTTTTTGAGGTGCCTCGGATGGCCAGAAAATAATTAGGGAGAGGAGTGAAAGACCTCCTTGGTCAAACGCTATGACAGGAATAATTTAATTTTCATCATAAGAGATAATGAACCGAGAATTATTTGGGGAACTAAAGTTGAAGGTTAATTCCTTTCTTTAGTGAAAATTTTTTGCAAACTATATAATATTAAACAAAAATTAATATATTTGTTGATTACACACTTCTGAGTTGCGACGAAAGTCCAAAATTTATAACGTATGCCTTTAAGTACATTATAAGTACACAATGATGTCAAGTACATTGAAGTACTTGACGCACTGTGATGTGATTACCAATTATACTGTAATTATTATAGATAAAAGTCTAACATTTATTTACGTATGAATAGAACACTAATGATATATTAAGGGGAGTGTATAAAGTAGGGTCCGGACAAAAGCCCCCTAGGACAAAAGTTCCCTGGACAAATTGCTGGGTAGGGCAAGTCAGGTGTCACATCTAATTTGAAAAGATCAGGAGATATTTAGGTGAAATAACCAGTATTAACCTGTTATGTTAATTGAATGCCCAGTTAGGTCAACTGAGTGCCCGGTTAGGTCAACTGAATGCCCGGTTAGGTCAACTGAATGCCCGGTTAGGTCAACTGAATGCCCGGTTAGGTCAACTGTACGCCCTTGATGATTGGTTAGGTTAAGTTGTGATATTTTCGTTAGTTTAAACGAAAATGACGAGAGCCAAAATACATAAACTATAAACATAAACTAAACTATAAACTATAAACATAAACTGTAAATAATAAAGAATAAAAATAATGATTAAAAAAATTCTTATTATTATTTTGGATCAAATGTAGAATTCGGACCCCAGCCTTCTTTAGTTAGCTTTATAAGGCTAACTAACGAAAATATCACGACCTAACCTAACCAATTGTTAGGTTAACTGTACGCCCTTGACGATTGGTTAGGTTAGGTCATGATATTTTCGTTAGTTAGCTTTATAAAGCTAATTAAAGAAGGCTGGGGTCCGAATTCTACATTTGATCCATTATTTTTCCTAGGGGGCTTTTGTCCTAGGGGGCTTTTGTCCTACACTCGTATAAAGTAACGAGAGTATAAAGTAACGCGAGTGAACATGGACGAGTAATATTTAGGATCTTTTCCGTTTGGGGGCTAGCAGCGAATTTTAATGAAAATCGGTAGGCTAATGTAGTTTTGGTCACTGATTTCAAAAATAACTTTCTTTTTTTGGGGAGATTAAACAAACATGTTAGAACACTTTAAATAATTAATGTGTTTTTAATGAAAAATCATGACTTACCCAATCGTCAAGGGCGTACAGTTGACCTAACTGGGCATTCGATTGACCTAACCTGGCATTCAATTGACCTAACTGGGCATTAATTCTTGCTTTTTTTCTGCTACTTTTACAGATCTGCCTAGATCCTTCAAAAAACGTATTCTTCGTAAAGTTGCACTTTTTACCGTTTGACCGACGCTTTTGGCAACGAAAGAACTGGGTATTTTTATCAAAGGAACACACTTTCCCACACTTAGAGCACTTTTTCATAAACAGTAGCAGTTTGTGACTCTGGCTAAATTTAACACAATCCTCTGTAACTAGTTTAAGCTAGTTATTAATTATTATTAATTATTTAAAGTGCTCTAACATGTTTGTTTTTCATTTCTCCAAAAAAAAAGAAAGTTATTTTTGAAATCAGTGACCAAAACTACATTAGTATACCAATTTTCATTAAAATTCGCCGCTAGCCTCCAAGCGGAAAAGACCCAATATTTATTACATGTACTTTATAACAACTGTATCCATCCATCCATCGTGTTCTGCCTATCAGGCAGGTCCAACTCATGTGTCCCGCCAAAGTGTTCTATCCTGAGCTATCCTTTTCATCTCATGGTAACTCCTACCTGCCTTCAAATCATCCAGCACTGCTTTCCTTTTCCTTCCACCTTCATATCTACCATCTATCACCTCCTTCAACAATCCTTCTCCTCTCAACACATGTCCGATCCATTTCTTCTGTCTTTCTCTTATCACCTTAATGAGTCTTCTTTCCTCCCTCACCTGTTGCAGTACTTTCTCATTACTTTGGTGTGCCCTCCAGCTTATCTTTAGCGTTCTTCTCTAAATCCAAATTTCAAAACTTTCCAGGAGTTTCTTTTCAGTTCTTTTCAGTGTCCATGTTTCTGCTCCATACAGTACCACACTTCATATCAAGCTTTTTACTAACCTTTTCTTCAGTTTCAAGTTGAGTTTACCTGTAAGTAATCTTCTCTGTCTCTCAAAAGCTACCTTACCCATACCAATTCTAGATCTTACTTCCTTATTGCAATCTCCATTGTTGGTTAATAAACTTCCCAGATATTTAAACTGCTCAGCCTCTTCTAAGGTCCGATTTCCTATCGTTAGGTTCATTTGTGCTCCTTTCCTTCTTGCAATTTTCATTACGTTTGTCTTGGTCTCATTAATTCTCATTCCGAATTCTTCCCACGTTGTTGTCAAGTTATTGACCATTCTTTGCAGACCTTCCTCAGCACTATAAACAAATGTTTTGTCATCTGCAAACCTTACAGATTTGACCAATTTACTCCCACAACTGTATATTACAAGCTAAAAAAAGTTGAAACTAATTTAAACCAGTTCAAATCAGATTTGTCTCTTCACTTGCGTTACTTTATACACATCCTGTGCGTAATTATTATTATTATTGGTGCTGGTTAAGTGTGCGGTCTACCTACGATTCGGCGGTCTACCTTTTAATTATAGCTTCTTATCTTGTTTACTAATTGTTTGTTTACATCCCATTGTCAATCGCCCTTGACGATTGGTTAGGTTTAGTCATGATATTTTCGTTAGTTTTAACGAAAATATCATGATTAAACCTAACCAATCGTAGGTAGACCGCACACTTAACCAGCACCTTATTATTATTATTATTATTGTAGTATTGTAGAAATTTCTCTCGGATTCTCTCCTATTGGTTCCAAAAATTTCATTTATCTCTAAATTTTTCTCTTTTCTTTCAACCTCCCTTCTTTGCTTTGCTTCAAATTTGTCACTTGTTTTTAAATTTTCTTCCATCTTCTAACTCTTCTCCTTAAACAGACAGCCTCGTTGGGACCAGCCGGTCTGTTGCTGTTTGGTTTCCTATGTATTATTATTACTAGTACAGTTTACGACGCTTCGCTGACGGTTAGACAGGCTAAACTACAAAAAAAGAACCCAGCCGTGAAAATTTTGAGCTTCACATTGTGTCAACATTTCTGAATCTGGTATCTCCCAAAACCTCCTCACCCCATTCATACAACTTGGGGGCTAACCCCCTCCCCCATTACCCCCACCCCTCCCCATTACCCCATCCATCCCCCATTACCCCCACCCCCACCCTTCCCCCATTGCTAAACTACAGAAAAGAACACAGTCATGAAAATCTTGAGCTTCACATTGCCGCCCGTAATACAATTTCTGAATTTTTTTTACAATTTCTAAATTTTTTTCTCACAATTTTTTCTCACAATTTCTGAAAGTGTGACGGACAGACGGACAGCTCTCTTATTATAATGTAGATTATTATTTTCATTATTATTTTAAAGCCTAATTAGTCAGTAACGACAGAGAAGGAAGGGTGACATAACATATTTTCCCTTGAAATTACGTGGACATTCATGGTAACGTAAAACACAAATAAAATAGAATTTTAATGACGTTACATGGAAATAAGTACAATCAATGATAACAGGGAGAACCATGTGATGTAGACGGATAGCGAAATAGTAGCATAACAATAGAGTAACAATAATGAGTGTACTTTTATACCGTAACATGTAGAAATTCATAGAAGAGAGTGAGAAGAGATTTTTAAGATGGAATGTATCATATACCAAAATTATGAGTCGGGGCTACGTCAGTGCTTTGAAGGAAACGCATCAGTGAATTCCAACACTTCGGCTTTTGATTAGAAATGATTAACGACGATAAAATAGGATGAAATCATGTACGTACGTACATGTGCGTCACTGAACAGATAGACATTATAATGCAGATGTGCACATAATGACGATGTATGTACGGTTATATACATGATTTTGTATAGGCAAACATAAGTAGACAGGGAGGTAAGGCATAGGAAGACAGTAGATAAATGAATAACGTATAATAATAAATGTTGTACCATAATAAACGGTTCATAAAATACAGTATATCGTCCAAGCAATCTTTTTTTACCCCGACTACTGGCGACTAGCACTTCGCGGACGGCTCTTCTGTAGGCTATAACTTTTTTCAGAAGAAACGCCACACGCAGTTTACACCAAAAGATGGAGGACGTCGTCGCGAATAATTTGATGTAAATATCGAACAAATTCGTTCATTAAAAAAAAATTTAGATCAAAGTTTATGTGGACAAATTTCTTTTTCAGCTGAGTAAGGTGTCCGTCCGCGTGAAATTCTGTTGTTTGTAAAGGGTGTTCGGAAAGTCACTGTGCACTTATATTTATTTAATAGCATACAATAGTATATAACATTGCATATATGATAGAGGTTATGGATGGAACCATCAGAACTTATAAAAGGTGTTGAAAACTAAAAAAAATAATAATAAAATAATAAAAAAATAATATAAAAAATATAAATCTAAAAAAAATAAAAAACATTAATTATATAAGTGCACAGTGACTTTCCGAACATCCTGTAGTAAAATTAATTAATAAATGATTTTCTGCATCTAGTCAGACTAAGATTGTACAAAATTTTATACGCTTTTGTGAAATCGAGGAAAAGCAAGACAGTCCTTAAATTTACAAAAATACCAGTAATAAAAATGTTGAGCAGCTTCACACCCAAAGCTGATGAGACCTAATTTGTGAAACTGCACTCAAAATGTAAGTGGTTCGTGGTCTTAAAGTAAATATTAAGTTCTCACTGGCTTAATTAAAATCTTCTGTTTTAAAAGATAGGATGAGTGGTAATTTTGTGCAAAATTTGTGTCCAAAACAAAAAGGCTTTTCTACAAAAATCATAGACTAGTCTGAAAAATGCACCTTGCCAAAAGGCAAATTTTGGTGTGTATAATAATAAAAGTTAAAAAGAACAGGACAAAAATAACACACAAAAAACTTTGGCGTTAAAAATTCAAAGTTGGAAAAAATTAGCGGCTCTTAGAAAAACAAAAGTGTTAACCTTGGTTAACCTTGGTTTTGCTTCCGCCCGAATTGTTCATTGTGACGAAGGTCAAGCTTGTCACTCCACTTTAGACCTATAGTTTAACGTGGAATCCGAAATCCGAACCACGCCCCATCAGCAGCCAAGCGTCTTAACCACTAGGCTACCCAGGGTACCCATTTATCCACCAACCAATTTTTTTTACTGTGTGGAAGGATGAACGGCTGGGTTTTGCTGCGCGCCGCCTGCCGTCATTGGGTCTTGATCCAGGGGCCGATGGATTCGTAGTCAGTGACGCTAACCACTACACCACTGAGGTGCATTATATATATATATATATATATATATATATATATATACAGGTGTGTAAAAAAAGTGACCTCTTAGAGGTAAACTGTCATATTAAAAAAAGTAAGGGGACTAGAGCTCCCAAACTTCACAAATGCTTACCTTAGCATGTTGTTCGTCTTAATTGAGAAGTTGCTCGATGTGTCCCCCTTCACAACGCAGGCCTGCAAACGTGGACGCCACTGATCACCTGTTTACATATCGTTGAGACACCTTCTCTCAGCCGAGCAGAATTCTTTCGCGTAGTTCATCTATATCTCTTATATGGTACAGGGATGTAAACTTTGGACTACAGGGCTTCCCAAACACCATAATCTAGTGGTAAAAGATCGGGGCTACTAGCCGGCCTCATATTGGGTTCGATAAAATCTGGTGTTTCGTTCTCATGGAATGTGACAGTTTGGCGGGCTCTGTGAGCAGGGGCTCCATCTTATTGGAAAGTATATCTTTCCCTCTATCTAACTGATATTCGACGAATTAGCCAAAGTACCAAAGGCACATCCTTTTGGGAGGATCCAAAGGCCGAACTGGAGCGATAGGACAGGAAACAGATATAAGATTGTTTGACAGAGTAAGAAGGATGAGTAATGAGAAATAAATTCAGAATGTTGGGCCTATCTCCAAGTCGGGTGCTAAACAATCTGCTCTAGGTCATTCAGGATAAAGAAGTTGTAAGCTATGATAGTTCAGCGGAGATGTTAGTGAAATGGGAGGAAAGCCAAAGATTGTGGTGGTGAACATCGAAATCACCTAAAATGGAGATTTCAGAGTGAGATAGAATGTATTCCAGTTTGGAGTGAGGGAGTAAAGGAGTTTTGGATAGTTAGTAGAATTAGGAGGAAGGTAGACAGCGCGGATATATTCGTTCGAGATTGGCATGTTAGACGTAGCCAGAGGTTGTAAAATCTAATTCGATCGTCATCATGGACAAAAACAGTTACATTGAAAAGATGAATACTTTATTGAGTGACCGTGACACTACAAACCTCTAAACAGAGACCCACTGGAGAATGTTAATAAAATGTTTAACAGAAAATTAAGAGAAATATTAAAAAAATAACTGCAATGGGCTTTCGCAGCAGTTTCTTAGTATCAATCCCGTCACTACCATATTTGTACGGTTTAGTTAAAACACACAAAGTTAATAGTCCCATGAGGCATATTGTTAGCTCAGTAGGCTCCGTAACCTATAAGCTATCTAAATGGTTAGTTAGCTTATTAATACCGTTAGTTGGCTCTATTTCCAAGTCACATATTGTAAATAGCATGGATCTTATTGACAAACTGAAGTTTCCTAATGAGTAATGACCCTAATTTCAAACTGGTTAGTTTGATGTATGTTCGTTATTCACAAAAGTCCCTGTTGATGACCTAAGATCTCTGAATATTCTTTCCCTGTTCTCTTAAGTTAATTGAGCTTTGCGTCAAAGATTGTAAATTTCAGTTTGATAATAAGTTTTATGCTATGTCGCTTGGACTGGCGATAGGAAATACCCTTTCACCTGTATTGGCTAACTTATATATGGAATTTTTTTGAGAGCAGAATTTTGCTTACTATTGTTAATTTTAACCTTGTTTGCTACAGGAATATAGATGGTATTTTATGCCTTTGGCCTAATAATTTGGATGTTGACTTATTTCTTGGTAGGCTCAATAATTTAGTCCCATCTATTAAGCTCACGGTTGAAAAAGAAAATGATGGAAGCTTATTTTTTCTGGATCTAAAAATTCGGAGATGCTCTAATCAGTTTAAATTGGAAGTTTATTCTGACCATCATCCCTCGATTAACTGTTTCTTAGAGCATTGAGAGGTGTTAGTCCTGAATTTTTAGATTCCGAGTTATGCAATATCATGAATATTGGTATTAAATTATGTTATTCTATTTAATTTTTAGATAACTGCCTTAGGAAAGCCAAGAATAGGTATTATAATAATGTAACTGTAAAGGTATTTGAGCATAAAAATATCCTTAGCCTACTTTACCATGTTAATTTTCAATATCTTCCTACTTTACTTAAAGCAATTGGCATCACTGTAGTCTTTAAGTATAATAATACTGTTAAATCACGCCTAATAAAGAATAGCCTGGATAATGTGGTTGGTTCTGTGTATTCGATCGGTGCACAAAGTGTAACTCAGTACTATATATAGGCCAAACGGGTAAAATGTTAGATATTAGGGTAAAAACAGCATAAATATGCGTGTAGAATAGCAAATAATTATAATGCATTGTTTAACCATATGTATAGATGTAATCATAGCATCAAGTGGGATAGTTCTAAAGCGCTCGTTAAAAACAGAGATATAATTGAAAGAAATATTCTAGAACGTGCATTTATCCATTTTATAAACAACTTTAATAACAGTGCGGGAATGTATAAAATTGACAATATCCTGTTTAAATTCCTTCTGCCTCTCATTAAGTCTTGTTAAGTGTGTGCTAATCTTTTGGTTTCTGCCCCGCTGTATATATATTTTGGGCTTCTCCCCTGTCCCCTTCATTCCCTGACGAGGTGTACTTCTGAATACACGAAAGACCTTGGAATCATTTTTCTTTTTCCTTGTGGGTTTACATCATATATATATATATATATTATATATATATATATATATATATATATATATATACAGTATATCCAAAGACGAGGGGCAACAAGCTTGACCTTCGTGAAATGAGGAATCATCGCACGGAGCGTTTGAAAGGTATATATATGTATATATATATATATACATACACGCACGCACACACACACACACACACACACACACACACACATATATATATATATATATATATATATATATAAGCACATAAAGTTTTAATATTTTTTATACTTTAAGTAAAAATAATTTTTATTTCTCTGCCTTTCATTTGGGGATTAAAAAGCCATTAACGGATTAAAAAAAAAAAAAAAATTAATGGGACCCTGGGAGATTAAAGTGATTAAAAAGTTGAGTGCCACCCCTTGAGTCGAGTGCCACCTCTCACCCCATTCTCCTCAGTGCAGTTCCATCTCTCTCCCCTTCTCCCACCCGGAAAACTCCGTTCTTTTGTAACCATACCACTGGTTTAATAACACGAACCACCATAAAGACCTCCACCTTCAAGAATCCATTTATATTTGCGAAATAGAACCCCCAACCCTAACGACAACATTTCTAGTTTTGATTTGACTTTTGTTTGATAAATTTTTTACCCATACTGTCAGTTTCATGTTTACTCTTTAATTACTGTCATAACCTCCCTACAAATGAAAATAATAGCCGACCTCTGTTTAAAAAATAATGCTCAAAATCAGTTAGTACAAAACATTAAGTACAAACCTTCCTCTTTCTTAAAAGTTTAATTTTTTAACATTCTAAGACATTCATGGCATTTTTTATATCATTAATTTATGTATTTGTATAGGCTCAGTGTATGCAATAATTTAAATCACAATATTCCAAAACGTTTGAACTCAAATAAATATGTCAGGCACTCGTCCTCCTCTTCCTCCTACGCCTTCAGTTCCCTTTCAGTGATATATATATATATATATATATATATATATATATATATATATCAACGGTGGCCAAACCCCGGCTCGCGAGCCGCATGCGGCTCTCGAGGTTGTTAACTGCTGCTCGCGAGACAATTTTGGTTTTTATTGTATTTATCATAAAAGACGAAATTCATAATACAAATATAATTTTTTTTCACATAATAAAAAAATATTGAAAAAAAAACAAGGAAAAATTGAATTGACAATAAAATGCGTCATGCGTACGACAATTTCTTTTGCGTGACAGGCACTAAGCGGGATAATTACGTAATTAACACCAATCGCCACTCACCAGTGTCCAGTACCCCTCGAGCTACCCTGCGGGCCGAGTGTAGTAACGAATGAGTGTGTCTTAAAATTGGTTCTTAGATCAAATAGTGGCTATTTTTCTCAGCTATACAAGTGAAAGTTATACAACCCCTTAGTTAATTAAAATGACTGAGCAGACAAAGTGTAAGAAACGGAAATATAAAGAAGAAAATAGAGTTTTTAAACAGGAGTGGGAGGAGAGTTTTGCCTTTACTGTTAAGGGTGGGAAACCTGTGTATCTTATCTGCGACGTGGCACTCAATCACTTTACAGCCTGTCACTTAAAGCGTCATTATTAAACTAACCATAAAAATTTTATTACGGAATTTCCTCCCAAATCAGAATTGCGGAAGACTAAGTTAACAATGTTGAAATCTAGCCTAGTTGCCCAACAAACTGTACTTTCATCATTGTGTAAGACAGCTGACTTAACTACTGAAGCTAGTTTTGTTATGGCATGGAATATTGCTCGTGCTCAACTTCCCTACAGTAGTGGAGAATTTGTGAAGAAGAATATTGCCAATGTTACTGCAATTCTCGCTCCAGATAACACAAAGCTTCGAGAACAAATAGCACGTATTTCTATTTCTCGCCACACTACAGAGAGACGTATTTCCCAGATCAGTGCTGAAATTACATGCTCGTTGCAGAGTGATTTGAAGAATTCTGTTGCATTCAGTTTAGCCCTTGATGAATCCACAGATATTAAAGATAACCCTCAACTGGCGATATTTGTTCGTTATGTTACTGGCAATGGAAATGTGAAAGAAGAACTCTTGGACTTAATGACCCTAAGAGAAACCACCAGAGGGGTTGACATAAAGAACGCACTTGACGAGGCATTATCAAATGCTTAAGTACCATTGAATAAACTTGTCAGTGTTGCAACAGATAGAGCACCAGCTATGGTAAGACAAAATGTAGGCCAAGTTGGGCTCTTGACACGCGATCCCAAGTATCCTGTGTCTCTCTTTATTCACTGTATCATTCACCGTGGTCATTTGGTAAGCAAGTACTTTAGGTATGACAGTGTTATGAAATGTGTTCTAGAAATTGTGAATTTCATTCGTTCAAATGGAAAAATGCACCGAACGTTTATAAATTTTATCGAGGAGCTGGATCTTCAAGATGAGCCAGATGACCTTTCATTCTACTGTATTGTAAGGTGGTTATCAACTAGTAATCTCCTGAATAGGTTTGTTGCACTGTTGGAGCCTATCATTGATTTCTTGAAAGAAAAGGGAAAGTCATACCCACAACTAGAAGATCACGAATGGGTGCAGGATCTGATGTTTTTTACTGATGTAATACAACACCTTCAAAATCTAAATTTGGCACTTCAGGGAAAGGGTAAGGTCATTTTTGACCTTACACAGATAGTTTTCAGTTTCCAGAATAAAATGAAGCTCTTCCAGAAAGATCTAGTAACAAAAAAATTTGACCACTTTCCCCACCTGAAAAAACGAGCAAACACTTTTCCTGATATTGAAATAAAAGATAGTAAATTGGAGGAATACAAAAGTAAATTAGAAGAACTAATTGATGATTTTCAGTTCAGGTTTGATGAACTAAAGAAGCTAAAATCATGCTTCGAATTTCTTGTAAATCCTTTCCTGATTAATGTCGTCAACGATGGCTGTCCTGTTACCACACCTTTTGTTACGGAAGCTGCTTCAATACAAACAGAACTTTTGGAGCTACAGGAGGACGTGGGTTTAAAGTTGATACATAAAAGCTTATGTGCAGTTGAGTTTTGGAAGCAAGTACCAGAGACAAAGTATCCTCACCTCAGGAAAACCAGTTTCCGACTTATCTCAGTTTTTGGGACAACTTATTGCTGTGAAGCACTCTTCTCGGTAATGAAGTTTGTAAAGTCAAAACATCGTGCTGCCCTCACTAGCGAACACCTGACTAAGCTTCTTCATACCGCCTTAACATCACATCAGCCAGACTTTAAAGCATTAACAGCCAAAATGAAGACCCAAACTAAGCCTTCTACAAGCAGTAATTCAACAATTTAATAATGTGAGTATAACTATATGTATATGTATATGTTTTTAATAATTAAATTCTTTTTAAAATATTTTGCGGCTCTCGTACATCTGAAAAACGTCGTATGTGGCTCTTGGGTCCAGGAAACTTAGCCACCCCTGATATATATATTAGATGTCACTAATTTGTATGGTAAGAATTGAACCATCAAGAAGTTTCGGTCTGATCTTCTAGAAATGTGACGTTGCATGTAGAAACGCTGATTATGAAGTTTCATGAGAAAATATTAATATTTAGAGGTCGCTCAAGGCCATTAAATTTTTGATGACGTGTCGTTACTAGTCCTAAATTGAAATGCGCTTCCTTTCTATGCCTCAACCTAGTATCATTTCAGTCGCCTTAATGATAGGATGTGTTTGCATTAGTGTATGTTATTTTAGTCTTTTAGTCCTCCCTGATATAAAAAATCGCATGGTCATTAGGGTGGATCGATTTTACATTTTTTTCGATTTCCATATTCTAATAGAGACAAAAACTTGCGCATGCATGAGAAAATAGCCTCTGCAAAATCTTAGCTTAATAGGTAATCATCTTCTGCCCCCGGCAGAGCGATGAAAATCATATTTTAGTAGTCAAAAACGTATTTTTAAACCCTAGCCTAGTGTCATAAAATTTTGCGTGTGTTATTTCATGCCTAAGCAACGATATAAATGCTATGGGAAATATATAAATGCATTATTTAAGACAAAGAGCCGATCTGAAAATATGTATAATTATACATATTTTCAGATCGGCTCTTTGTCTTAAATAATGCATTTATATATTTCCCATAGCATTTATATCGTTGCTTAGGCATGAAATAACACACACGCAAAATTTTATGACACTAGGCTAGGGTTTAAAAATACGTTTTTGACTACTAAAATATGATTTTCATCGCTCTGCCGGGGGCAGAAGATGATTACCTATTAAGCTAAGATTTTGCAGAGGCTATTTTCTCATGCATGCGCAAGGTTTTGTCTCTATTAGAATATGGAAATCGAAAAAGATGTAAAATCGATCCACCCTAATGGTCATATCTATGACTAGTGTTGATGGATAAGAGAACCCTCCAAAGCGTGTGGTTGTTGACCTGGATACTGTGAAAGAAAAAAGCTTGGAAAACTTTATAACAAAAAACACAAATCATTGTTCGCGAAACTCAACCTCCCAGATGAATTCTTGGAGAAAACTGCTGAGCAATGGGAAGAGGATACCATTACCAGACTGCGAAAGAGACTGTAAAAACTCTAACTGTAACAAATGACTTCGCTGAACGTGGAGATGCTCTCATCTAGGATTTTTCTGGATACCTAACCAAAGATGACGAACAACTCCAGTTTCTTCTCCAGGTTGTTGAAGACCATCGTAAGCATTAGACATGGGGACAAAAGAATACCTTGAGTGGAAATAATGATTAATCATAATAATTGCGCTACTGTTTGATGTTAATGTACTTCATCTTAATGTTATGATAATGTCTTGTGCACTTCCTGCTAATGTGGGAACATAATAAATTGTTTAAATACATTTGGAAATTGTTTATATTCACACTTTCTGAGAATCTCGTAGCCAATATTTCGAAGCCGTTGAGCGACCTCTAAATATTAAATTATCTCAATAATACTTTGTAGACAGTGTTTTTACATAATTTGGCATATTTTGATGGGGTTAGAGCACGGAAACTTAAAAGTTGAAAAATAAGTGACACCCTAATATATATATATATATATATATATATACGGAAACCACTCTTCAGGAAGACTTAAATTTTTATTTCCTTAACACCAATACAGTTTTGTCAATTGGTCCGAAACTGTAGTGGTGCTAAAGAAATAAAAATTTAAATCTTCCTGAAGAGTGGTTTTCTTCTTCATACTTCGTCGCGACAGTGCATTATTTTACATCACATATATATAGGGTGGGCCAAAAAAAGGGAGACCTCGAATTTTGGCTGTAAAATCGAAAGTAATGATCAGATTTCAATATATTTTTCACATCCCACAACGAAGTAAATTTCCTATACGGTGAGCGGATTTCAAAGAAAACCAATGAAAATTACGGATTTATTGAACATTTCTTTATGCCACTGGAAATTCTCCATTTACATTATCACTGCATTATCGGGTCGGCAAAAAAAAAAAAGGGAGACCTTTTAAATCCTTCATATCTCGGCAAATACGGTACTGTACATAGAACCATGAAATTTTAGTATGTTAGTACTAGGTAATTTTATGGTTGGTGTGCCATCTTTTAGCATTTTAGCTGAGAAATTGGATTTATGGCGAATATTCCAGAAAAATCTTGCGATAATTAAAGCGATTTTAATTAACGTAAGCCAATTGCAGGAGGTTTGGACAAGCTTCTCAAGAAAATCGATAAAACAGGAGATGCTAAAAGATGGCATACAAACCATAAAATTACCAAGTATTAACATACAAAAATCTCATGGTTCGATGTACCGTATTTGTCGAGATATGAAGGATTTAAAAGGTCTACCTTTTTTTTTTTGCCGACCTTACAATGCAGTAATAGTGTAAATGGAGAATTTCCAGTGCCATAAAGAAATGTTCAATAAATCCGTAATTTTCATTAGTTTCTTTGAAATCCGCTCACCGTATAGGAAATTTACTTAGTTGAGGAGTGTGAAAAAACTATTGAAATCTGACCATAACTTTGGATTTTACAGTCAAAGTTCGAGGTCTCCCTTTTTTTTTGCCCACCCGATATATATACACACACATATATATATACTAGGGGCACTCAATATATTTTGCCCCACCCTATTTTCTTAGCTAAATAATAGGCCATGGGGCTGAAATGTCTTTTGGGCCGTAAGTTTGAACTTTCTGCACTTCACATAACCGGATTTTTCCAGTTTAAACCTCCCCTCCTTGTACAAAACAGCTTTTAAACACCCTTGTATAAAACCGATGGTTAACGCTGTTTAGAAAATGGCGTCTGACAGTGATGTGCGTCGTAAACAGAGAGCTGTTATCGCGTTCTTAACCGCAGAGAAGGAAACAGCTGGAAATATTCACAAACGTCTACAAAACGTTTACGGAGATGCTGTTTCTTGATCGAAGCACAGTTGGATGCTGGTCTAAACGTGTGAGATCATCGGAGAGAGGGAGGGCCAGCCTCGATGAAGAGTCACGCAGCGGTCGCCCGGCATCAGCTGTGACATCTCACACTGTGCAACGTGCTAACAGCATCATTCGATCAAATCGGCGCGTCACATACAAGGAGCTATCACTGGAGCTAGGAATTAGTGAAGGAAGTGTGAATACGGTAATTCAGCAACTGGGATACTCAAAAGTGTGTTCACGGTTTACTCCTCGCGAACTGACTGAAGATCCAAAGCCCAAAGAAAAGAAATTGCTTCCAAGTCGTTGCTTCGATACGAGACAGAAGGGGATGACTTCCTTTCACGAATTGTGACTGGGGATGAGACTTGGGTACACCACTTTGAACCTGAAACAAAACGCCAATCCATGGCGTGCCATCACGCAGACTCCCCACGCCAGAAAAAGCTCAAAATGGCTCCCTTTGCAGGAAAGATTATGGCCACCATCTTCTGGGACATGAAAGGGGTAATTCTGGTGGACATTATGAAGAAAGGACAAACAATCAACTCAGAGGCAGATATTGCTACCCTACAGAGACTCCAGAGACGTATAAAGCGAGTTCGACTGGAGAGAAAACTGGAAGACGTCCTTTTTTTGCACGATAACGCAGAACCACATAACAGTTTGAAAACAAGAAAGGCCATCACAAAAATGCGCTTGACTGTGTTACCCCACCCTCCATACAGCCTGGATCTGGCACCTTCAGACTTTCATTTGTTTGGGCCAATGAAGGATGCTATTCGTGGAAGAAAGTTTCAGAGTGACGATGAGGTTGTTGAGGAGGTTAAGAGGTGGCTCCAGCGGAACCCAGCGGACTTTTACCAGCAAGAAATAAGGGCCCTTGTTTCGAGGTGGAGGAAAGCCGTAGAAAAGGATGGAGACCATGTGGAAAGATAAAACTTGTAAAAAAGGTATGCAACTATATGTGTGTACAAAATTTCTGGAACTTACAAGGAAACTTGGAAAGAAAAAAAAGGTAGGGCAAAATATATTGAGTGGCCCTCGTGTGTATATATATATATATATATATATATATATATATATATATATATATATTAAAACTAAGTTGATCGCCATTATAATGTATTTAATAATCCATTAAAGCGATACGAGCTCCTCATAAAGAAAGGAGTTTGAAAGTATGAAAAATACTGCTCTGATATTGTATCTAATATATAAGCCAATGAAAGGAAGATAATAAACTATTTTGTATTATTTATGAAAGGGAAAAAAGACTTTAAAAAGTGATGAATCACAAGCTAAGATATTTTGGTTATCAGCAGTCATCAAAATGAATGATTATATTAAAAGACAATATAATGAGATGGAAGATACGACTAACTGAAAAGGAACTTATTCTGGCAAATGGTGAAAAAAATTTATTTCCATATTGTGGACCGGCCAAAATTAAAAAATCGACTTTGAACGGCGTTTTATGTTAATAGCTGGCAACCATGCTAAATCAATGTACCTGTGGGTGAGAAATAAAATGCAGGTAGATGCCACTCTCGCTTTTGGCTTTGAAAGTCATTTTCGAGGTCAAACTGTGCAAAAAATGATATTTTCTAATTTTAATTTAAAAAAAGTATGCTGAGGCCATTGGTTTGACCAAGTGTTTCATTTTTCCACACTTAGTGATAAAGAAGTATGATGACACGCTTATCCCATCCGAATTACCAACTGAACGTCAAATTCAAGTTAATCACGCCCGAAATTGTGCTAAAAATTTGTGATTTTTTATTTTAATTGGCGAAAAAAAACATTGAGCAAGTCTGTTTGTCAAAACAATTTATTTTAACAGGATTAGTGCCTAATAAGTTTGATGGCATGAATTAAGTACTCACAGTAACAGAATTATCACAACTAAATCACAAAGCAGTAAATATAGCCCCATAACTATACAGTTTACACAGTAGTAACATCTACAAGTTCACGTTTCTTGATGAACAGCACCGAAATGCTGTACTGACAGTCACAATTGTGTGGATTGCACTCACTTAAGAACAGAGTTATTAGTTCCTTATAGCACATTCCAGCTTCTCTCGATTTCAGCCCGGAAGAGAGACATAGATCTACTGTCCAGCTGGGTTACAGCAACCGCTGTCGTCACAACCACAAGCTGTCGTACACTTCATCCTTTTCCCGAAGCAGCTGCATCTAGCTGTCTTGCACTTTTTCTTGCAACCACAAGCAACAATCTCTAGGCAGGCTTCAGGGATTGGAGGAAGTCTTGTCCACACTGGTAGGAGGCTCCTATCTTCCAACTTACAGGCTGAAGTGTCCACCGGATCTTCAACATCTACGCGTTCTTTGTCAGCCTGGAGCCATATTTTGGCCTGATAGTTTGCCCGCTTCGCGTGGAGCTCCAGGGCATCCTTTGTCGGTGGGAGCATTTCCAGAGTCTTCTTGGCCTTCCCAAAAAGGTGAACTCTGGCGTCATCAACTGTGTTGTTCCGGGGTGCCGTACAAATAACACACAAACTTCTCAACATCTGTGATATCCCCATTTCGACCAATGGCGTGCAGCAGGAGTGAGTGGTCACTGAACACCTTCCAACACTTCCTTTTTCCATGACCACTGAAGGACGAGACTGTGTCACACCCGGTCAAAGCGTGGAAGCTGACCAGGTTGTCCCTGAGTGGGGGCGACAAACTCTTGAATACATCGTGCACGAGGTAGCATTTTCGGTTCTTGGCTATTCCGCACAGCATCCACACTTCAACGACCCTGGTGCAAACGAAGTGAATCAGCAGCACCATTACATCAGTATCTCTGCACACTACCAGTATTCGTTCATAGCCCAGGGACGCTGCATCACATGAGTGAAGGATGAACCTCGTGTCCGACTCTTCATGGTTGCTATGCAGCGGAACGTCATGTCGCCTGTTTGACCGTACTTCAGTGACTTCAGAGAAGCCACCCCCTGTCACCAGCTGACATCTTTCTTGAAGATCTCTGCCCTTCTCAGTGATGACGTTAGACAGAAACAAGGCTAGGTCAGCCTTGTTTGTATCCAGGGCCATGAAGTTTTTCCACACTTCAGGCAGTGGAACTTGTGGGCCATCAATGACTTTCCGAATCGGTTTCTTCTTCCTTGCACGCTTTGTCCTGGTAACTGCTTTGATCAATCCTTCCCCTGCGTACCGAACAAAGATGACACCAACTCTTGTTGTGTGTTCATTGAAATAACTCGTCACGGCCTTGAAGAACACTTCAGCATAGTCGGCGAATGTCCGACAGCCGCGAGACTTGCCAAGAGCTTGGATGAGTGCATGGCCATCTATCATCACACAGGTCTTCAGATCAGAGGTTGGAACCTCTGAGCTTATGATCTGCTGAGCCATCAAGATGTTCATCAGCTCAGACTTCGATGTCGAATTCATTTCTCTTCTTGCCTTCGCCAGACTAAATGGGACTGGGGACAGTTCATGTTTCAAGACGTTGACCATCTCCACCATGCGACGGCATTCAGGAGCCGATGTAGTAGCTTTCTGTCAGCTTTGATGGTTTTCTGCATGTTCTGCTTGGTGGAAACTGTAGCTTTGTACACATCAGCGAAGGTTTTCGACCGATGTTTCTTTATCGTTTCAAGGAAGCCTACTATCTGTTCAATCAGTCTCTCCTTCATGAAGCCGATTACATGCTGCTTTCCTCGATCCTGAGCTGTCAGCAGGTTCTCCACAACATCTGTGGGTGCAGTGTCTTTGGTTGCCAGTGAAACAAGTGAGATGTTAGTGGCGGCATCTGTATCTCCTGCTTCACTCACGTGAACTCTGAAGACGTCAAACTGCTTCAACTGCTGAACTAGCTTCATGATATCATAAGCGTCACGCCTAGTGCGAGAAGGCAGACTGTCAACCCGAGTGAAGGTGGCTTCCCCATCATCATCTTGAAGATTGAAGAGGCATCTTGTGTCTTGAGAAATGCGTGACCGCTCTGACCATGTGATGCAGAACCTGTCTCTTGTTTGGTCATTCTTTGTGATGCCGATGATACCATTGTGCATCTTGCATGTACGATTTATCCATTCAGTTGCCTGATCAGCTGGAACTTGGTTGAAGCGCTTCGCCGTCCTCTTGACGACAAAGTTCCCATTACAGAACTCTGCATGAACATCTGATGCTGACTTCTCAAGACCTCTCATATCAGCCAAGTAGACCGGTCCCCAATGTGCATAGTTTGTGTGGTCATAGATAGTTAGCCAAGGCAGCATTGCAGCAAAGGCTTCTATGTGGAGACTCCACATGCCATCTCTCTGAGCTCTGATGCAGGCAAGTAGGATCTCTACCATTCCTATGTAGGATGACCACAGCATGAAGTGGGGATTTTCAGAGTGCTGGTCATTGAATTTCTCCATGAGACTGTGGAATTTCTCATCTGCCAAAACGTCTGAGAAGTTGTCAACAGCATCGCGCATCTCATCTATGTCAGCTCTGTCTTTGAAAAGCGAAGCAACATTGAGGGCAAGCTGTTGGACGTTCTCATCTCCGTTGGCAGTTGCAGCCAGCCATGACTCAAACATCTGCCACTTGATGCGTCACAGTGCCTCGTACGTCAGCTGGTGACCTCGCACAGCTCGGTAGTAGGCCTTGCCGTCCAGCATTGTCTCAGTGGTGTTAGCCGCGTACATACCTGCCTCTGTCCATAAGTCATCAAGTCCCACACTTTCCATGTGTTGACCAATGGCTTTCAGAAAGCTGAAGCAGATATGGAGGCCTCCCATGAGCGGGACTACGTTGGCAAATTTCGAGTTTGCCCAGACTAGTTCCTTACCCCTGCTGTACGGGTTGGGTACGATTCGATGTGGCCGACTCGATGCGACCCAACTCGTGGCCGACTCGATGTCAGGACAACTCGATGTGATATCCCTAAGGGATATTTTCGTTAGTTTTAACGAAAATATCACAACTTAACCTAACCAATCGTCGAGGGCGTACAGTTGACCTAACCGGGCATTCAGTTAACCCGGTTAACCTGGCATCGACTTGGCTTGACATCGAGTTGTCCTGACATCGAGTCGGCCACATCGAGTTGGGTCGCATCGAGTCGGCCACGTCGAATTGTCCCTGACCCTGCTGTACAGAGGCTGATCAGCAGTGATGATGGTGTACTTCTGGCTGAAATAGTCAGAAATGGCCATGAAGCGATTGATGACGATGGTCATGGTGCCATTGTCATCTGCTGGTGCCTGCAGGATTGGTAACACCCCAGGCGGTCGTTACTGGTGGATCCGCAGTGCTGACAGATTGATTGAATGCTCCCCAGCTTGGAACGGACATCGCTTCATCATGGATGCGTGACACCACCCAGGCCAAATCCTTGGCACGTGCCCGGTCCCTCTCAGGTTCATATGACAAGTCGTCTATGTCAGTGTCGTAGCCAGGAGGAGATGGCCTCTTGCCAGATGGGAAGGTAGCCTGGTCCAGCCTTTGGAACTCCTGTAGTTCATCAGGTTTGATAGATTTCGATCTCTTATGCTTGCCACCCTTTTGGCCATGACTTTGCTGTGGAGGGGGGCCTCTCTGCCATACCATCAGTTGAGTGCTGTGGAAGGTGTTCTTCCCGTCTAAGGTTGACTCCAAGACATCTATGTTGTCACAAGAGCAGTGAATCATTCTCTCTTTGACGATGGTGTCAGGGATGTAGACACATCCATTCTCAGCATACCTCTCCAGGATGTTCTGAGCGATGGTGGTGTCTATCCTTCTTACAGTGTCGATACCAATAGTGTGATTTGCCGCGTGGAACAGATCTAGGAGTGCTTCTGAGCGGGTGGCTTGGTGCAGAGTAAGACCCAAGCCCACATGCTTTGGTGTCAACTTTTGTCGGTTGGAGACTGCATAGACTATGTCCTGGGCAATGCTACACACACTCTGCTTCACTTTCTGGTCCTCTTCACTTCCCTCATCCACAGCATCCATTCCCCAAAATAGCAATCGTAGAAACAGGTACAGACTGTCGGATATGACGCGATCAACATGTTCCTGATCAAGACCTTGCCATGTCTCGGAGTATCCAGGAGTTTCAAGAAGATCTTGTCGAACCTTCAGAGCCACGTGTACCATATCTTGGAATATCCTGCTAGTGGCACACATGCGGACATCAGCATCTTCATCTTCATTAGACTCTGACTCAGAGGTGACAGGACCTTGTTCACAAGACTTAGCCAGTGATTTAGAGATGATGAAATCTGAGCTCTCTCCAGAGTAAATCAGCAGCGGGCCCCTTGACAATGGGCGTACATAGCTGGCGTTTGATCCAAGCAGCCTTTGAACATCTTCGTAGAACGTTGTTCTCCTACACATACACTCGTATCTGTCCCAGACGTCTCCCATGTCGTATACGTGACCACGAGACAGGCCTACTGTCAAGTCTTTGCAGAGCTTCGTCATGCACTCATTTTCAGGCCCTTGCTGCTCCTCTGACACCGCTTGTTTTCTAGTACTCTCTCAAATGTCACCAAACATGCCAGATGATAGCAGCCTTCAACTACAATCACATCACTCACCGCTGACAACGGTATGCTCATGACAGAGTCGTGTTTGACACGCTGGATCAAGTCATCCGACTTCTCCATTGTCTCCACCCTGTGCAGTTTCTTTGTGGTCTTCTTTTAGCAAAACACGCAGAGGATCCAGTCAATCACTGGTGTTGAACGTCTACGCTTTGTGGGAAAAGCCTGAGAGCCTGCACTTTTTGTGGTCGCCGATTCAGAGATGAATAAAGAGTAGCATGATTTATGCCACTTGAGTTCCAATGCATTGAAATCCTTGGAATGACTTTCCAGTCTTTGTAAAACATCAAGTTAATAGGTATCTCCCAGGTTCGTTCTCTCATCGCCCACAGTCATAGTTCTTGCTTTTCCTTCTGCTGATACCGTGCGCAGGTCACCAGCGCTGCTTTGGCAGAAGAAGCAACAATCCTCACTGACATCCTGACGTTTCCTCTTGCGCTTGATGACAGCTACAGGGTCCATTGCTGATGAGCTCCCTATCTACAAAGACAAGTGGGAATGGCAGTATGTAGTAGCCACAAATATATTGAAACAATCCTTTAGTATTATTATTATTATTATTTTACCAGCTGGCACTGTCTGCGCTCTTTCAATTGCATATACCAAACCAATGTCTGGCCAGCCAGTCCATTAAAAATATTCAACATGTGAAAGTATGCTATTACTTGTACTGTGGTAGTAGTAGGCACATGTGCACCTCACCCAGCATGCTAAATGTAGTTTTAATGGAAATAAAGACATCCAGAGTCATAGTTACATTCAATTATTATCCATAAAATCACAAAAATATGCTTTATGTGCTAATGATATACCTTTAAACACGTTGTTACATAGAGCCACCACTGAAATGCAAAAAATCGGAATTTTTCAGAATTTGACTTTTGTAACCTTGTATGCAGTGGTGTAGTGCTAAATAAAGAAGTGAGGGAACGCATTTTGAAAGTGCTACTCAGATGCGGGGGGGACAATGGCGAGCTCATAGAGTTGGGGGTCCGGGGCACTGTAAGCCCCCCGGGAAATCTTTTGAAATCTGACCAATTTCAGGGATATTTTGGTCATATGCACTGGATATTATGATATATTCCAAGGTTGAAGATGCAGTATTTCCAGTGTCATTAGATATATGACATCCAGTACGATCAATAAAAATAGCTAACAACTGGAATGATTAACTAAAAAAAAGTTAACAACTGGTACGCCGTGATGACTGTTTCATCAGATCTTTATATGCTAGCATTGCCTCAGTCGAAGCTAAAAGAAATGAAACAGTTAATGATTCTTTCTCATATTTCTTCTAGGGGTGGGAATTAAAATTTCATGACGTTAGAGATTTGTAAGTTCGGATTTATTTGAAATAGTGAGGGAACGCCGTTCCGTCTACCAAAAAAAGTAAGGGAACGCCGTTCCCACGCGTTCCCACAGCACTACACCACTGCTTGTATGGGACCTTCAAACTCAAATTGAGAGTGGCATCCACCCACATCTTGTTTGGCATCCTCAATACTACTTATCTAAGGTGGATACCTGCTATTAACAAAAAACGCCGTTAAGTTTTTTCTAGAGGACTTTTCAATTTTTGGCCGGCCCACTAATATGAGTATAAATGCGATATGAATTATAAGCTTTAGAACAGTGATTCCTAAACTGTGGCATGCGGAGCTCTTTCAGGTAGTACGCAAGAGGGATATAAATACGCGGCTTGTTAACTGATAATTAGGGTACTGTACTTTCATGATAATGTTTTCAAAAGTGATATTAGTGGTAGATGAATAACCCATAATTTTTCCGACTGTGGGTTTGCACGCTATCCAAGGTATGGTTCATGTAGATTTCAAATTATTTAGCGATAACGTGCAAGGCCAAATCAAGATGTTGATTCAGCACAAACGTCCAGGAATATCATTAGAATAAATATAACCCTTTAGATAAGACTGAAAATTCAACAATGAACACCACACTCCACTCTCTCGGTTTTGATTATGTAGTACTAGTAGACCTGTTAAGTGCACAAAATAGGGTGTCCACTTCAAATCATGATGCAAAGGTCCCCTTTGGTATGGAAGTTCCTTAGAGCCATAGGAAAGAATTTATCCAAAGACACAAGTTGTATCTATTCATAGACATGCTTAATTTTATGTTTAATCAGCATAAATTATGTTAATGACCGTATTTCTAACTTTTGAACCATTTAACTTGGAAACGTGTGTGATGACTCGTTTTCAGCTAAATTCAGCATAAGAAATCCATTTCTGAGGTTATTATGGGGTTTGGAGGTCATTTTGACCCCCAAAATCAAATACGGCCGTTGGCCGCCATGCTGAAATTGGGGATTTTCCGCAGTTTCCAAACTGAAGGAGTGAGACACCCCAAAATAACCTGAAACCCCAAAATAACCTCAGAAATGGCTTTTTCATGCTGAATTTAGCTGAAAACGAGTCATCACACACGTTTCTAAGTTCTGTGACCTTTAGAAATTCAATTTCATGTTTCAGATTCACAATGATTAATCCGAAATGAGTGGCTCTAAAAGCACGCCTGCCATCATGGACACTCGCGACTGGAGCTTATGCTTCATATGTCAGTCAGACAAAAGCTATGAACCGACTAAGAATCCTTCATCATCTGTGAAATTAAGAAACAAACCTGAAAGACTTTCAGCCTCTTATAAAGAAGTTACGGACAACATCCAGGAGCTCAAGGAATTAGGGAAGTTGCCTGACTTTGTAGTCTTAGATGACATCGGTGGCAGTGCTCAGAATGTAGTGCAGCTGATGATGTCTAATCAAGTAGTGTGGCACAAAAGTTGCAGGAATGCTGTCGACAATCAAAAAGTGCAAAGAGCGAGGAAAAAGCATCAAGGGCAAGAGTCAGTTAGCCCGGTGAAAACTCGCCGCATGAACAGTGGTGCCAGGTCCATCACACAGGCCTCACCTTCACCCTCTACATCTTCGAGCGAACCAGTCGACACTCCAAGCCCCTTCTGTGATGAAGTGGGCAACAAGAAAGAGGTGAGGAAGGTCTCCACTTTTGGCTTGGATAAGAAAGTCAATGATTGCGCTCGAGTGTTAGGTGACAAACGTCTGTTGGCTAAACCTTCTGCCGGTGACATAGTCGCTATTAATGCCGTCTGTCATCGTGCTTGCCTGACTCGGCTCTATAGGAAAGCGGCGACGGTCGGATGTGACACGACTGAGAGCCATGCGACTCAGGTGATCCGAACACATGTTCTCAACGAGTTACTTGACTTTATTGAAGATAATCGTGTTTCAGGGACGTCACTGGCAATGGCTGACTTGACGGCCCTCTATGACAAGCGCCTCGCCGCTCTCGGTTTCCCTACATCAAATACAATACAACACGCCTTCGAGAGGATATTGAGCGCATGATTCCTGACATCAAGGCGATACCAATGAATCGTTGCTGGTCTCTTGTTTTCGACGACGACCTAAGCAAAGCTATAGTTGATATGGAAAACAATACATCAACTGAAGTCTCCATCCTCCACAAAACAGTCAAGATCCTCCGGCGAGATTATCTCCATATGAAGCAGGCTTTCACAGGCTCCTTCTCAACCTCATGTGAAGCTGAATCCATCCCGCCCACGTTGAGATCATTCTTGCACATGCTTCTTGATGGACCAGGTATCGATGAGCCGGCTCCTGATTCTGAGAAGTCCAAGGTTGCAACATCCATCGGGCAGCAGATCATCTTCAACTCTGTTGGACGCAGATCCAAGAAACCTGGGAGTGTTCCTCGTCACATTAAGGAGAGGGAAACACCAGCATCGCTGTATCTGTTTATGAAACTACATCTTCAAACTGGCCGTGAATCTCTATTCGATGTTACGCATCAACGAGGACTGTGCGTCTCGTACGACCGTTTGAGAGTGTTGAGCACAGAGATCGCGAATTCAGTCATCGGTCACTGGGAGCAGGTCGGTGTGGTAGTGCCACCTCAGACTGTCAAGAGCGTGTTCACCACAGGCGGTTTTGACAACATCGACTGCAAAATCAGCCCTCATGGAACATGCATCAGCATTCAGCAGCACTTCTCTTCACACAGCCAACAAGTCAAGAATCTCGCCGGCATCCTCAATCCAGCTAAGATGGGGAAGAAGGCTGTGAGGTCCTTGCCAGCTATCTACACGACCATGGATCTGGATGTCTCGCTGCCAAACGATGAGGTGCTGCACGTTCCTGCCCTGAAGACGAACAGTCATCCTTTTCTGGCTTCGCGCTCTCTCACCAGCATCATTGAAGAAGGCTACGGGTGGTTGGAGCGAGTCAGAAGCCTTCTATCCAAATAGACCCTCGAAGCCGGTGAATGGATCTCATGGGCCGCGTACTATGCCAGCATCACGAAGCATCCTGCTATTCCCCCAGCCAAGTCATACATGCTGCCTCTGTTCACCGAGTCTCCCAACAGCCCTACCATGGTTTGGCATGGAATGAAAGTCATTCGCCAAGCGATCAGCTACATCAATCCTGGTCGACATCAGTCATGGTAGCCGATCAACCCCTCTTCACGCTGGCCATGAAACTTCAGTGGAAGTACCCCCAGACACAGCATGGCGAGGACTCCTATCTGGTGTTGTTGGGGGCGATGCATACTGAGAAGATGCTGTGGAGTGTGTCTGGTGACTGGTTGGAGGGTTGTGGGTGGACTACAGTAAGCACCAACAGCGGTATCTCGACCAGCGGCAAAGCTCAGTCCTTCATTGGCGTCCATCACATCTACAGAACTTGGTACATGCATCAGGTGTCGGTAGCTGCTCTCTACGTGCTTATGAAGAGGCTTATGATAAGTATGTGGAGAAGGCGACGAATGCTGATGATCATGATGGTGTCTCTGCTGATGCCGAGTCGAATGACCTCATCGCTCTGCCCTTTGACGAATGACTCAAGCAGCTATGTGCCTCGCAGCTCCAAAAAGATTACTGGTTCAAGTCCATGGAGCTGGATCTTCTCATTCTTCAGTACAGCATGCAGTTGTATTTCTAGAAGTGTTATTTCAACTAAACAGTTATTTCTCTTTGACTCCAAAGTGGACACGTGTGGGATAATACGGTCATCAAAGCTCCAGTTCCAGTCTCTCCAACGGAATGGGATGGCAGCAAGAATCCCCTGACTCTGCGCCAACTCTAGTCTACACCACAACTCCACCATTTCGCGGGACATACCAGAGCTTGTCATTTGCCAGTGTAAGACAGACTGTAAGGCTCCTTGTAAGTGCTACGTGCAGGGGCAGCCCTGCATGTATCTCTGTAGATGTAAAGGTTCGTGCTCCCACACTGGTAAGATGAGTGAGTTACAGATAGATGAGGAATCAGGTTAGTGCTGAACGAAGGAATGTCATGAATGTGCTTACATTGTCACAACATTGTGTAATGATATATTTGAGTCGGCTAGTTATTGGTCGAGTATACTATATATCAATTATACTATTTAGATACCACAGAACTTGTAAATTTATCATCCAATTTGCAATTCTTGTTTCCATGCCTCTAAATTCTGTTTTCATAAATTTTATCAAAATGGCAACTTTGTGTATCATTTCCCGGACTTGACCTTTAAATGCATTCCAAATGTAAAATTGATGCCAGACATGAGTTCAGCGACCTCAAATTAGCTGGAAAACATGTATCATATAGTTTCTATGACAAACGGTTCCTTAGCTCTGAGTAGGCCATGTTTTCCAATATGGCCGACGGCGGCCATCTTGGATTTAAGATACAACTTGTGTCTTTGGATAAAATTTTTTCCAATGGCCCTAAGGAACTTCCATACCAAAGGGGACCTTTGCATCGTGATTTGAAGTGAAAAGTCACTTAGCATGTCTACTATATGAGCATCTTCATTCTTCTCCCTTTCTTAATGGTCGTACTTTAGAAAAGCATGGTAGCAAAACGTGGTACGTTCATCTAAAAAGGTTGGGAACCCCTGCCTAAGAATTTAGGTGAAAAAAGTTTTATCAGAATTTTGACGCGTGCGCGTGTGCACTCAACCACACACACAACACACACACATACATATATATATATATATATATATATATATATATATATATATATATATATATATATTAGGGTGTTTCATAAATTAAAAGTTTGGAAAAATTTTAATCCACATGGATCCCCTTGTTCCATTTGCTGAGGAGACTGATAAACCGAAGTATTAATTCAATAGTTTAAAGTTTACGGGTCCCCAGTTTGATGCTCTGGCAGATCATAAACGGAAAAAATTAAACAAAAATCTGTCAATGAATTTTTATTCAACAAACGAGTACCATTTCACTACGCATTTTCACAAAGATACAAAAAACATAACCACTTCTTGCGAATCATTTGTCCATGAAATCCTTCTTGGTTTTATTTGGGTATTTCGCCCTATGCTGCATCACAGTTTTGAGCAAATACTGCTTCTGCTCTTCGTTCTTCGTCAGAGAACAGTTGAACTCTTTGGTGAGCGCGATGGCTCTTTCGGCCCGATCGTTGACCACAGAGATTTTGTTAACAGTTGCCGCTGCTTGCTTGAAGCCCTCTACTTCAGTCCACTCGGCAACTGGCTTTTTCAAGAATTCTGTGTCCAAGTCGAATGCATGGAAGAAAGCCATCGTCTTTCCTGTCACGAACTCCGCCAGGTGTTTCGAGGCAAGATTCCTGACGTTCTTCCCTTGGGGTCGCTTGAGTTCCTTTTTCGATGCGGGCTTACCCAAACTGACGACCATCTGAGCCTTTTCTTCATCTGCCACATCTGCGTCGAAGAACGCCATGGCAATAAGAGTCTCAGAGATGTACCATAGGTGTCGAGACATGGCTTCTTGCGCAGCGTTCACACACGAATATCCCGACATGGCAAAGGCTTCCGCGTCACGCAGAAATTCCAGATCAACTGCGGCAGCCTTGCTTGAGGTTGCAGCACGAGTCCAACCTCGGATGTAGACGAGGGACACGAAGAGACCTACGGCTGTCAGAGCTTCCAACTCGTGACTCGACATCTTGAACTGCTTCTTCAGTAGAATTACTTTCAAGGAGTAGATGGCTATCGCCATCCATCGAGCGTGATGGTAAGCGCCAGGGGCTCTGAGAGGGAAATCCACCACTTTTGCTTCTCCCAGGAAGATGAGAACCAACTGTAGCAGTTCCTTGTAGTCATCGCGCTGATGCGACGTGCTCACCATCCCTCTCACCAGCAGGACTGACTTCTCCCTCAGTTCCCTCATAGAGTCATTGACTTGAGCAAAATCGTACGGCCGCACGTCCAACCGGTCGATGAACTTCCATTGTGCCTGAAACCTCTTGAAAACGGGTATATCGGGGCCACTTGAAGGGCCGTATGCACGCTTGAAGATGGAGCTGAGGATGACTTCATAGATGTGATGCCGACAGGGGAAGTACATGAGTTCTCTGCCAAGACCTTTCTCAATCAGGACGCAGGCCCCGATATGAATCCCGGTGTTCGACGCTGTCGTGTCGAAAGACAGTCCCCGCACGCGCTCTTCCATCCTGTGTTCCTTGACCAAATCCAAGCAAACTCGCGCTATCTTCTCGCCGGTTCGGGACGTCACCTTAGGAACGCCGAGCAACTTCTCCTTGCCGTCGCCAGAGACGAGGACGGCGATCCGGTCAACGCTCTCCTTCCATTGCTCATTGTCAGGTAGGAGCTTACCGTCCCAATGCAAGACAAGAGGCTGACCAGGACAAACTTCGTCGGATTGATAACTTTCAGCAGCCACCTTCCTGAGAGCCTTGCGCGTGCGGTACATGGTACTGGCAGAAATGGACAGTTCATCCAAGTCAAAACCTAGTGATTTAGCCGCTGCAGCGTACGACATAGCTGAATCGCGGTATGAAATATTCAGCCGATCGTAGGTAGTCGTCACATCCTGTGAGATCAGATTCCTGCGTCGCTTCTTGGTATTTCCCTTGGAGGAGGATGGAAAAACTTCCACGGTTGGGTCAACGACATCTGAGTCAGTCTCTGACGAAGTTGAAATCACTAAAGCCCCGTATCTTCTGCAGCTCCTTTTTCCTTCCTGGCCTTCTCCTGTTGTTCCTTAATCTTGTCCAGCCTCTTCCTTTTCCTAATCTCCTTATAGTGAAGCTTCATGTCAACAGGGCCCATGCTGCAGGAATTTGGATCTTCACGCTGCATGTCGAGAAAGTGGATGTCCTCCTGATTCTTCATCATTTCCTTAGCCTGTGAATGAGCAATGTCCATGATCTCCTTCGCTATTGCCTCCTTGAACATCGCCTCCTTCACTCGGAAGGACTCTGCTTTATGTAACTTGTGCTTCACAAGCCGGTCGTATTCCTTGAGAAGGGATTCCATCTTCCTCAAGGCCGAATCTCGACGCATCATGGGGATTCTCGCTCTCTCCCAAAATATGAGACAGGCATCCAGGCACAGGTTCAGGCATTTAGTACGTCCAAATTTTTGCTCCTTTTGGTGGTAAAAGTACTTTTTGAGTACTTGCAACTGAGTTGGAAGGCTACTTGATGTGATGTTCGCATCCGTCTGGCCAATAAGAAACACTTCTGTTTTCGCTCTGGTAGACACCTGGAAAAGAAAACAAACTAAATAATTCCACAGAAATAATTTCACATCGTAATTAATTTCATTAATTAAATAAAGAAAAGCAGTAACTGGGACTCGAACCAGTGTCATAGCCGTTTGGCGGCATCGCTCAAGTCGGCGTACACAGCACGCTATCCACTACACCATCTAGGGAGTGGATAGCGTGCTGTGTACGCCGACTTGAGCGATGCCGCCAAACGGCTATGACACTGGTTCGAGTCCCAGTTACTGCTTTTCATTATTTATAAAACTGATACGTGTACACTACGTTCTCTTTGACAATTCATTAATTAAATAAATTTCAATACCGCAGTAAAATTACATTAATTAGTATCATAAATAATTACCAGCTTAGTTGTCCAATATGCAACAGACTAATTAATTTCATGTAATATTAATAATAAATATCACTACCACAGTAAAATGACAGAAATTAAATAATAATAAATTTCAATACCACAGTAAAATGAGATAATTAGTAGCATATATAATTACCTCCATAGTTGTCCAATAGGCTATACAACACGAACCGCTCAAGTGACGAAGAAAACCGTCTTCACTGCAGGCAGGCGAGAAATGAACTGACAAAAAGTCGTCAAAGTTGGGGACCTCTAAATGCAGCGCGATCTGGTTCAAACTTGCACAAACGTTTTTTCTTGTTCTTTAGAATACGGAGAAACGTGTGGATTAAAACTCCAAGCTCATTTTTATTTTACCCTATAGGTATGAAACACCCTAATATATATATATATAAGAATAAAATCCCCAACGTTAAAAGAGATAAAACGCTAAAAACGCTGCGGTTTTTAGCGTTTTAATTCTTTTAACGTTGAGGATTTATTTTTTTTGTTCATTTGTACACGGTTATTGTGTTTTCAAGTTTTCAACAACTCTCTCTCTCTCTCTCTCTCTCTCTCTCTCTCTATATATATATATATATATATATATATATATATATATATATATATATATATTAGTGGTGGACCGGATGTCAGTTTTTCAACATCTGCGGATGCGGATCTTTAATTTCAATATCCGCGGATGCGGATATTTAGTTAATTTATCAATATAATATAGAATTATGAATATATGACAATTTTTCAAATTTCGTGATATTACTATTATGGCAGGCAATGCATAAGAATTAAAATTAATATTAATGTTTTCATTATGATAAAAATAATAACTTTCTCAAGAGTTTCAGCCACAGAAAATTCAATGAAACAAGTTTCATTCATATGAGAATAAAAACCCACTCTAATAGACAGAGTTTATTTCCACGACAGTTTCGACGCCCACTGGCATCCTCCTCGGGTGGATACAGAAACACAAATGAAACAAAACAAGAGGGAAAAACAGTTCAGGGATCGACCGTTAAGAAATTCGCACCTAGGTTGGATTCCATTCTCTCGAGACAGGAGGGGCATTTTCATTAAGTACATTCGCACAAATTTTAAAACTATCTTCCTGTTCTAAACATACAGATTCTATTATTTTTACATAATTATTACATTTATAATTAAATTTATATTGCATAATATTATTTCCTAATCGCCTTTTTTCATTCGTTTTTCGGTTTATAATTTCTGTATAATAAACAACAATGTAATAACCAATGTAATAATAAATTTATAATTTCTGTAATTAATAATTATGCAATATAAATTTAATTATAAATGTAATAATTATGTAAAAATAATAGAATCTGTATGTTTAGAACAGGAAGATAGTTTTAAAATTTGTGCGAATGTACTTAATGAAAATGCCCCTCCTGTCTCGAGAGAATGGAATCCAACCTAGGTGCGAATTTCTTAACGGTCGATCCCTGAACTGTTTTTCCCTCTTGTTTTGTTTCATTTGTGTTTCTGTATCCACCCGAGGAGGATGCCAGTGGGCGTCGAAACTGTCGTGGAAATAAACTCTGTCTATTAGAGTGGGTTTTTATTCTCATATTTTGACCTTCACGTAAAAAAAGTGAAGTTTTTTGCATTTATTAAGTTTCATTCAATTTTCTGCGTTACCAGGTATTTATATTTTCAGGTTTATATATCTGTTTGTTCATTAATAATTAATACTTTACATGAAATGTGCATGACTGGGCCTTATAAGCTACTTTATAAGCTAATTTAATTGTAATTTGCATAATTTATTAGAGGTAATATCCGCATAACATCCGCAGTCAGAAGTGCGGATGCGGATGCGGATATCTGGTCCACCAACAATATATATATATATATATATATATATATATCGGCTATTGATTGGTGGCGCGGAAAACGCAGTTTAATAATAAACAGGAACACCAGAGAAAATACAAACATCCTTCAAGGTTTAATAGTACCAACGTTTCGGAATGCACTAATTCCATCTTCAGGGCTAAAACAATAAAATTCCAAATCACATACAAAATACAAATTGCTTAATAACAATTTAAAATAAACTTAAAAAATTATAAAAAGTAGCTAAGAAAATGCAAAACATTAAAACTAAAAGGTAAATAAATGTGAAGTTAAAAAGTTAAAATTATAAAAAAGTAAAAGCATTAAAACTGAAATGTAAATAAAATAAACTAGTACCTTAACCAAAACATAGCAGATCTATCGATGATTCGTCAGAATTTAGGTCTGGTTTTAGTTTATAAATAAACAGAGACTCCATAATTTTAAGCTTAAGGTCAGAGCTTCCGGCAGCAAGTACGGTGAAATTAGACTGTGAAATTGGGTGGTTATTTTGTGCGAGTGATTACGTATGAGAGAATTAGGTGGTTTGCCAAGGGGTAAATTTGTACGGACCGATTTACCGAGATGTTCGTAAATACGAGATTTTAAATGTCTTTTAGTTTTACCTATATATGACCCCATACAGTGGTCACACTTGTATTGATAAACTATAGATGACTTAAGAAGTGTAGGAATAATCCTTGTATTTAAATAAATGGTAAATCGATTTAGACGGGGTGAATATAATTTTTATACACAGTTGTGGGTAGAATTCCTTGAGCAATTTTAAAAGTTTGTTTCTAATGTTAAAACTTGAGGTTCCCATATAGGGCAAAGTGAAATACAGGATATCTTTGGGGACTGTAATTAAGTCTCTAGTTGTAGGGCTTATTAGTCTATTTAAGGTTCTGCCTATTGTAGTCTCCACCAGTCTAGAAGGGAAATTATTCTTGGCAAGGAGTTTTCGGATGAAATCTAGTTCATCGTGTAGTTTGAAGTAATCTGAACAGATATTGAAAGCTCTATTGGTCAGAGTCGAGATTAAATTTCGTTTGAAACCTAAAGGGATAAAGGAAGAAAAGTTCGTAGTAAGATTGGTGAATGTCGGCTTTCGGTAAACGGAAGTTTCAAAAGAGGAATTAGTTTTTATTATCTTAATGTCCAAAAAGGACAGAGAGCTATTAGATTCAACTTCTGAAGTAAATTGAATGTTAGGGTGCTTAGAATTAAGGTAATTACGAAACAAAGGGATATGGTCTGGTGATTTAAACAGGAGAAAAGTGTCATCAATATATCTTCTATAAAAAACCGGTTTAAAGTTGGAAGGACACTCATTCAACCATTTGACTTCATGATGACACAGAAACGCGTTAGCTAAGGTGGGACCAAGAGGCAGACCCATTTGAACACCTTCAGTCTGTTTAAAATATTCACCGTTGAATATAAATATAAGGTCTTCCACGGAAAATTTTAGAAACAAACTTTTAAAATTGCTCAAGGAATTCTACCCACAACTGTGTATAAAAATTATATTCACCCCGTCTAAATCGATTTACCATTTATTTAAATACAAGGATGTTATTCCTACACTTCTTAAGTCATCTATAGTTTATCAATACAAGTGTGACCACTGTATGGGGTCATATATAGGTAAAACTAAAAGACATTTAAAATCTCATATTTACGAACATCTCGGTAAATCGGTCCGTACAAATTTACCCCTTGGCAAACCACCTAATTCTCTCATACGTAATCACTCGCACAACAATAACCACCCAATTTCACAGTCTAATTTCACCGTACTTGCTGCCGGAAGCTCTGACCTTAAGCTTAAAATTATGGAGTCTCTGTTTATTTATAAACTAAAACCAGACCTAAATTCTGACGAATCATCGATAGATCTGCTATGTTTTGGTTAAGGTACTAGTTTATTTTATTTACATTTCAGTTTTAATGCTTTTACTTTTTTATAATTTTAACTTTTTAACTTCACATTTATTTACCTTTTAGTTTTAATGTTTTACATTTTCTTAGCTACGTTTTATAATTTTTTAAGTTTATTTTAAATTGTTATTAAGCAATTTGTATTTTGTATGTGATTTGGAATTTTATTGTTTTAGCCCTGAAGATGGAATTAGTGCATTCCGAAACGTTGGTACTATTAAACCTTGAAGGATGTTTGTATTTTCTCTGGTGTTCCTGTTTATTATATATATATATATATATTATATATATGTGTGTGTGTGTGTGTGTGTTCCACACAGACCGTGCATGGAACAATTAACCCTTCTGAGAAAATTAAATCCAATATAGAATCAGAATGGTCCCCTGTAGAATGGACCATTCTGAGTTGTAGCGCATTTAATGGACGTGTTAAGTGCCTTGGAAAATGGACGTCAAAATTTTCCGGTTGAGGCTTAAGGTTTGTTTTTTGGCTAAAAATACAATAGTCACCCCTTTTTTCTTTGCTGTATTCGATTTGCCGCAAATACAACGAGTTTCTTGCGTATATTGATGTTCTGAGTGTGGCGGTCTGGGAAGCATTAAACGCTAGACCCCGTCCCAGAGCTGGGAACTGTCTGCTTAGCAGACAGCTGGCGAGGGAAGCTATATTCTGGGGCCTCTTTGCTAGTAACCCGTTGCCCACATTGGAGTTCCATCGTGAAAAAGAAAAACTATAGTGTTTGTCATTTACCATTACTTATTCGGACTATAGTGGATTTATTTTTCCCAGAGTTCCTTGTACCATGCACTGTCTGTATGTAACATAAAAGTTTCTCAAGGGACCATTCCGAGATGCAGCATATATATATATATAACTTCTGGTTAGCTTCCGCCCGAATTGTTCATTCTGACGAAGGTCAAGCTTTTCACTCCACCTTAGACCTACAGTTTAATGTGGAATCCTAACCACTCCCCACCAGCAGCCCAGCGTCTTAACCACTAGGCCAGGGTACTCATTTATCTACCAACCACTGTCTTTATTGTGTGGAAGGATGAACAGTTGGGTTTTGCTGCGCGCCGGCTGCCGTCACCGAGTCTCGATCTCGGGGCTGATGGATTCGTAGTCAGCGACGCTAACCACTACACCACCGAGGCGCATATATATATATATATATATATATATATATATATATATATATCCCTTTGCTTTGTCCGGAGCTATAGGGCGCGTCCCTCTGTGGCGAATGTGGGAATACACCTTTCTTCGGTGTAAGGGCTTTCTCTGCCCTCGTGGACCATTGGGCCCGTTTGGGGACCCGGCTGATCTCCTGCTTCTTTTTCTTTCTTTCTCCTTTAACCCATTCTTTCTGGCTTCTCCCTGTTTTTTTTTTTTGGCGTTGTTCTTTGGACCTTGATTTTGACCCTTTCCTTGGCCCTTGGGTGTGGGAGGTGGTTGCCCTGCACCCTTGTCGCTTTCCAACCAAACCCAAACCCTGTCCCTGCCACTTTTCACCGCGCGTTGGATGAGAGTGGCCGCCTTTCAGGCACAGGGACTGGGTGCGGGTGTATCTCCCCCTGCGTGACATCCATCGGCGGTGGGACCAAGTGTGCCCACACTTCGCCTTTCCCTTGTTGGAGTCGGTGGTGGCTGGATGCGCGCGGGGGATGAAGTTCTTTTTTGTTTAGCTATGGACACTTCTCCCCCCGGCTTACGACTACTGCTTCTCATTCCCGGACTACTCTTTCTCAACACTCGGGTGGTGGGCAACCAGGCCCTCGAGTCCTTTACCACTGGAAGACCGCAACCTAATGGGGTTGACCCCCCTGTGGAAGCGGAACGCTTGCACTCTCCTTTTCCGTTGCCGACCCCAGTCCGTCCCTCGATTACGCCCTTGGACCTACACTCTCTAGAGCAGGGGCCTCGCCCCAGCCCACTTCAGCCACCTTCGGGCAAGTCAAGTTCCACCGAGGACTTGCCCCCACAACCCGGCTTCTTGCTCTCCCCATATGCCCCCCTCACCCGCCGCCAGCCCACCTCCCCGCGGAGAGAGCCTCGCGGCGGACGGGGGAGCCGGCATTCACGGCCGTCCTACCGACCGTTGAATATTCCAGTACATTTCGACTCTACAGCCTCCCTCTCCCTTCCAAGTATCCACAAATTCCTGGTGATTCGGCCTACATCTGGGTCCCTCCCGAACAACTCTGAACGGACGTTCCAGGCGATCCGAACCCACAGCAACTCCAGCCGCTATGACGTACGCCCACAGAGGGATGGCTCCCTCCTCGTAAAATCACGCTCAGCCGCAGAGACGAAAGCCCTACTCTCCATCACTGAGGTCCTTGGATGCTCGGTGTCCGTTTCCCCACACCCTCGCCTGAACCAGAGTCAGGGCACTATTTACGCCACCCGCCTACTGTCGGTCGCAGAGAACGAGCTCCTGGAGGATCTCGCACCCCAAGGAGTTACTTAAGATCTATCGTTTCACATCCCGACAGGGAGGCACCCCCTCCCCCACCCCACGTCTGCTCCTTACTTTTAACTCACTAATCCCCCCTGACCGTATTGTATGGGGTATGGGAGACCGCGCCTCATGCGAGTTTTCTATCCGCCCATACGTCCCAGACCCGACCCGTTGCTTCAAATGCAATAAATTCGGACACGTCAGCTCCGCTTGTCGACAGCCGCATCCATTATGTGTTCACTGTGGACGACTCGCCCACCCTGACAGGTGCCCCAACACACCCAAATGCTCGAACTGTGAAGGCGCACATCCCTCTTCATCCCGAGAATGCCTTTTCTTCAGGTTCGAGAAGGAGGTCCGATGCCTACAGGTGACGGACTTCCTTAGCCCCCGTGAGGCACGCGACAGGGTGCGGAGTCGGGAGGTGAGGCCGGGGGTGTCCTATGCCGCTGCTCTCGGCTCTATCATCTCGGCACGCCGCCCTGGCCTGCCGCCGAAACCCCCCCCAGCCACTGCTTCCTGTTCCCCACATAGCAAATCCTCGCAGGACCCGACGGTCCCCTGTCCCCCCACCGTTCCTCTTCTTCCCTCACCTCACCTGCCACGAATCCCCCAGGAGTCTGGGACCAGGGTTTCCAGGTCCCAGCCACCTCAAACCCTGCCTTCCCAGTACTCCCTGTACACGCCCGAACCTGCCGCCCGGAGCAAGCCGTCGAGGCGGAGACGCCGGAGCGTGTCACCAGACCCTCCGGCCTCCCAACGTCTCTCTCCCTCTTCCCCTAAGACCAAGAAGACGGCTCGGACCCTTACACCGCCCACCACGCCCACTATGTCCATCTCTCCCCATCGTAGAGTCCCACCGTTCTACCCCCACAGACTCTGACAATAGTGGCCGAAATCCACGACCCGCCCTGTACGACGAGACCCAGCCCAGTGGATCCAGTGGATGCGGCTCTGGCGCGCTGCACGGTGTGACCGAGGGAAGCTCGGCTGCGCCCACGCCCATGAGTCTCCTGGATCTGCCCTTGCCTCTGGTGCCATTTTCTCCACCCCTCCACGAGACCACTCTGGTTCACCTCCTTCCACCCCCATCGTACCTACCCCCCCAACATCCCCGACCCCCCCTTATCAGCTACCCTGAGTACGCCCTCCCTCCCACCCGCCCGGTCTTTTTGGTACCCCCTGTCACCACCTAGGGTCCGCCGTGAGACCCCGGACAGGCGGGGTAGCGCCCCTTTTAGGGTTAACCTGCCCCCCCCTGGCCCGACCATAGAAGCCCGACAAGGCACTTCCGACCCGCTCAGCCCACGATGTTCCTCTGCCTGCCGTGATCCACGCCTCCGGTCTCGCTCGGCCGACTCGACCCCGCAACCTCCGCAGGGTTCGACAGGCCGACCGATTCCTTCCCTGGTGAACGGTAGATAGCCAGCCATGCTCCCGACCCAGCCTTCAGTTTCGCGAACTCCAGATCCCCTTCACACTCCAACTCCTAGCGCCTATACCTTTACCCATCCCCCTTCATCAACTAATGGATCCCCCGAAAACCACGATAGTCCACTGGAACTGTCGAGGAATCTATGCAAACAATGAAGGCCTTAACTCCTTGATTGCCACTTCCCGTCCGGTGTGTGTCTGTCTCCAGGAGCTAATCCTGGGGACCAGGTCCATGCCCTGCCCCACTGGTTATTTCTGCGTCGCCACCCCGCCTCCTACCTGCACTCGAAGGGGAGCTGCCATCCTCGTCCACCACGCAGTCCCCTTCTACAATCTCTCCATCCGGTCCCCGCTACAGGTGACTGCCGTCCGGCTCTCCCTGGATAGACAGTACACCATTTGTTCAATCTACCTTCCCCCCCACGCTCAAGTCTCCCGCGACGACCTGGTGGAAGTCGTGGAACAACTCCCCAGGCCCTTCCTACTACTGGGCGATTTCAATAGTCGTCACCCCTTGTGGGGCGACACACACACCACCTATATGGCCCCAACCCTGATATCCGTCATGACCGAGCTCTCCTTCGAGTGCCTCAACGATGGCTCTCCAACATTCTACCATGCCACCACCTGCACTCCATCCTGTATAGACCTGTCCCTCGTATCAACTGATGCCCTCCTAGACTTCACGTGGCAAGTCCTCCAGAGGACTATGGCAGTGACCATCTCCCCATTCTACTCACCCTCAATCGACCCGACCAGACCGTACGGGTACCGGTAAGGTGGGTTACCACCACGCGAATTGGGCCCGCTTCCGCGACAACACATATACCACACTTACAACTGCCCACTTCCCATCCATCGACGGGTGCGTCGCATACTTCGAGTCCGTCGTTCTAACGGCCGCAAGCACAAGCGTACCACAATCCTCCGCCTACCCCCGCGCCCGACGGGTTCCTTGGTGGACCCCGGAGTGCGCGGAGGCCGTGCGCGCCAAGAAGAAGGCAACTCGGCGCTTTTACCGGACGCGACTCCCCATCCATCGCACGGAAATGCAGCGGGTCAGGGCCATCGCCCGCCGCACAATGAAGACAGCGCGCCGAGCCTCTTGGCGTGCCTTTGTGTCCGGCATTACCGTCAACACACCTTCGGCTACCATCTGGAAGAAGGTGCGGGGCGTCGAGAGGCGACATGTCCCCTCCCGACCCCCGGTCCTCCGGACAAACACGGACTCCTATGTGAGCCCAAGTCGGTGGCAGACCACCTTGCTTCTACCTTCGCCGCCGTTTCTTCCTCTGCAGCCAATCCCGTACCCGCCCCTGACGATAGCCCCTCCCCACCGTCCATAGACAGCACCTACAACCGATTGTTTACCATGCGTGAACTACAGACGGCACTGGCCTCTCGGCGATCCCCTTGCCCCGGCCCGGACGGTATTCCGTACGGCATGATCCAACACCTCCACTCTACCTTACAAATTTTCCTGCTAGACTTATACAATCGCATATGGATAGAGGGTGCCTTCCCCTTTAGGTGGAAGGAGGCCCACGTCATCCCTATCCCCAAGCCCGGCAAAGATCCCTGGACCCCACAAACTACAGACCAATCGCCCTGACATGTTGTGCCTGCAAGATCCTCGAAAAAATGGCGCTACGCGATTATCGTTCGTCCTTGAACGTACCAATTCCTTCCCGTCTACCCAGTCCGGCTTCAGACAATTCCGCTCCACCACTGATCCCCTCCTGCTTCTCAGCCGAGACATACAGGATGCCTTCGACAATAGACAGTTCGTACTGTCAGTTTTCTTCGACATCCAGAAGGCCTATGACACCACCCGTCGAGCAATGATCCTCGGTCAGCTCCGACATCTGGGCCTTGTCGGAGCCATGCCTACCTTCATCAGGGGCTTCCTTACTTCTCGGACCTTTAAAGTCCGGGTGGGCTCAGTCCTCTCTGACACCTTTGTGCAGGAGGACGGGGTCCCACAGGGAAGCATCCTCAGTGTTCTCTGCTTCTCTGTCGTGATGAACACGGTCTCACAATGCCTTCCACCTACAATCCGCTCTTCCATCTACGCGGATGACCTTGCAATCTACTTCGCAGGGCGAGAACCGTCTGTCGTTCAGCGGCAAATGCAGCTCGCCATCTACCGGGTGGAGAGGTGGGCGACGTCGGTGGGTTTCCGCCTCTCCATCCCTAAGTCCAAGTGTATGGTCTTCAGTAGAAGAAGACCCACAACCCTTCCTCTACCCTCTGTTACATTATACGGCAGTCCTCTTGAGGTGGTACCCTCCACGCGTTTTCTGGGCATGACCCTAGACCGACGGCTCAATTGGGTTCCCCATCTCAAGCACTAAAGCAATCCCTTCGACGCCCCCTCGCTCTCCTGGATCACCTCTCTCACACCACATGGGGTGCAGATCGACGCTCTCTTCTTCGCCTTTATACTTCCATAGTACAGTCGAAGCTGGACTATGGTAGCGCAGTTTATGGTTCAGCCTCCAACGCCCGCCTCCGTATCCTGGACCCGTACTTAATAGAGGCCTCCGCCTCGCCACCGGTGCTTTCCGCTCCTCCCCAGCCTCCAGCCTCTATGTGGAATGTGATCATCTCCCTCTCGCCCTCCGACGGGGTCTACTACTCATGCGGACATACCTCCGTGCACAGAGGCTACCTTCTTCGCTTCTGGGCACGGCGGTTTTAGAACTACCACCTCAGGGACGGAGCTGGCACTTCACTGAAGCGGTCCGCTCTTTCCTTGATCTTTTCAACATGCCCGCCCCCTCAGTTATCCCCATTTCATTCAGCATCTACCCCCCCTGGATCCTAACCCCTATCAAGTTCTGCAAAGATCTGTGTTCCTACCGAAGACTACCACGAGCGCCATGATATACAGGTCACTTTTCCGCGAACACGCAACCCAACACCCGGACGCAATCGCCATTTACACGGATGGTTCCCGCTCGGAAGCTGGTGTGGCCTCCTCAGCGGTGATTCTGTCCCAGCCGCTCTCCCGGAGCGTCGGCCTGCCCCGCGAGGCCTCCGTTTTTTCGGCGGAACTTTTCGCCATAACGGAGGCCCTCGATATTGTGCGCACCCACTCTGCCAGCTCTTTTGTCATTTATTCGGATTCCCAAAGTGCACTTCTCTCCCTAGAAAGATTTAACTCCCCTCACCCGCTCGTCTGTACCATCCAGCAGACCTTCCACTCTTTAACGATCTTCCAACATAAGACAATCGCATTCTGTTGGGTCCCGGCTCATGTCGGCATCCAGGGTAACGAGGCGGCGGACCGCACAGCGAAGACGGCCTGCTTGCTGCCGGCCTCCTCCCGACCCCTCCCCTTCTCCGACTTCTTCCCGGCTTTCCGCTCCCACTTCCGCTCCATATGGCAGCGGGAATGGGACCAGGCCACACAAAATAAACTCCACACGATCAAACCGCACATAGGACACTGGGCTTCTTCATTCCACCGGTCCCGCCATAAAGAAGTAATCCTAGCCCGTCTCCGCATAGGTCACACCCGCATCACCCACGGACACCTTATGGCGAAATCGCCAGCCCCGCTTTGCTCTACCTGCCATACCCCTATCACTGTCTTACACCTTCTGGTGGAATGCTCAAAGTTGGCCGCTCTCCGTCGCAGGTGTTTCCCTCTCTCGGCCGAAAACCCCATACCCAACTGCCTACGATCTATACTCGCCGACGGCCCCCACTTTTCAGCAGAAGCCGTTTCCTCTTCCTTACTCACTCCCATCTGCTCCATCGTATCTGAAACCGTACCCCTCCTACCCATTATCCATCGACTGACCCTTACTCATTCCCCTAGTCTACCGCCCCTAGCACAGTGACATCACCCACTCACTGCCTCGCCGAGATATGTACCGTCCTTTAGGTACGAATCGGCGGTAAATCTGGAAAAGAAAAAAAAAATATATATATATATATATATATATATATATATATATATATATATATGCGCCGCCTCGGTGGCGTAGTGGTTAGCGTCGCTGATTACGAATACCGGCCCCGGGTTCGAGACCCGGTGACGGCAGCCGGCGCGCAGCAAAACCCAGCTGTTCATCCTTCCACACAATAAACAAAGTGGTTGGTAGATAAATGGGTACCCTAGGTGGCTTAGTGGTTAAGACGCTGGGCTTTTGGTGGGGCGTGGTTCGGATTCCACGTTAAACTGTAGGTCTAAGGTCGAGTGAAAAGCTTGACCTTCGTCAGAATGAACAATTCGGGCGGAAGCTAACCAAAGGTCATATTCAAAAGGGAAATGAGTGGTAAATTGCTAATGTGATAAATTTGAATTATTTTTAGAGTTTTTAAAGGATCAAATTAAAGTGCAATTAGGTTCATATAGTAATAAACGCTATACAACGAGGAAATTATATTACTTTTCGCTAAATTTTTCTGTGATTTTTTATAAGAATTTGTTGGCGTCTACCAAGGCTGTTACCGCGTTACCAGAATTTAAAACGATGAAAGCGAAGAAAACCGAATGCTTTACAAAATTAAAGTGAAAATTATTTATTCTAATAAATAAGTTATTTTACCCATCGATACGCGAGTAGATAAATGAATAGCGGGTGGACAAGTAATGTTAGCAGAATAAAGTATTTAAGATATAAATATTAAGTAAAAAATATTAACATATTGAGATAAAATAATTAAGATATTAAAGTGTTCATTCTGATGTTATATTAGCTTAATCAGGTAGTAAAATTTAAATAAAATTAAAATACGAATTAGGTAAACAAAAGTGGAAATAAATATAACGAAATTAACAGTTATTAAGGTATCATCTGGATTGGGTTCGTTATTTAATGATATTAATTTAACCCAAATTACGTTATAAATACAAAATAATATTACCGATTAACGGGTAGACACTAACAGTAATCAATATGTATATAAACAAAAACTATATTGAGGGTGAGTCAAAAGTCCGGAAACGTAGGAACTATTCTTTTCAATGCAAATATACAGTATATATACTAGTAGAGTTCCCGCCGCTTCGCTGACGGTTAGACAGGCTAAACTACAAAAAAAGAACCCAGCCGTGAAAATTTTGAGCTTCAGATTGTGTCAACATTTCTGAATCTGGTATCTCCCAAAACCTCCTCACCCCCATTCATACAACTTGGGGGCTAACCCCCTCCCCCATTACCCCCACCCCTCCCCATTACCCCACCCATCCCCCACTACCCCCACCCCCACCCTTCCCCCATTGCTAAACTACAGAAAAGAACACAGTCATGAAAATCTTGAGCTTCACATTTCCGCCCGTAATACAATTTCTGAATTTTTTCTCACAATTTCTGAGTGTGACGGACAGACGACAGCTCTCTTATTATAATATATAATAGATATATATATGTATATTTGCATTGCATAGTTCCTATGTTTCCAGACTTTTGACTCACCCTGTACAACAATAACAATATCAACAATTAATATTATCTATAACTATAAACGAATGAAATGGGATTGTAGAAACGAATGATTTATACGTGACTGATAGATACTTTTATAGAGAAGATTTTTGCAGGTACTTCGTTCGAATACAGTTGATGGTTGCATTTTGAAACGTTTATATTCGCCACGTTAATATGAATATATGTACATAAGAAGTAATATAATGACCAATAATGGGTATTAGTATTACAAACATATGACGAATGTCGTAATATAATGAAGATATAAAATAATAATGATAATAGCAAGCGATTAATTAGTCCATGGGATTTAAATAAGATTAATATAATGATTAGTGATGTACCGACTCAAAAATTTAGCCGATGCCGAGTCCATGATAAACTGCCGATACCGATGCCGATTCTTTGCCTATGTTTTAAAAAATCAATTCCCTTCATAAATTTTACTAATCTAATGTGAAAACTTTAAATTTTCATATTTTTACATTTCAAATTTGTTTAAATGCTTTTCCTTAGCTTACTTCACAATACACAACACCAGAATTTGTTACTGATATACCGTAGCTAAAATGATGTAAAAAAGTTTTATTACTCATAAAATAAATAAATAATTTTATTCTATTTTCATAAATTGAATATCAATATTTAAAGTAATTGGTTTTCCTTATGTTGAAGGTATTTTCTTTCATCAACAATGTCAACTACAACAAAATTTTTCATTAAAATTTCAAATCTCTGCCGGCCAATTTGAATAAAAAAAAAAAAATGGGTATATAATTGAGGTTTATAAAATTATTAAAATGCATAAAATAAAGTGAACATAATAAGATGATTTAATATATAAATTATAAAGTACAACTTAATATAGAATTATTATTAAAATAGAGTAAGAGATTACAATGGACAACTTAAGTTTTTCTTGAATGTAAAATATTTTTATATAATTACACTTTGAAATGAATTTAAATTATCTTTATTAGTGTTTTTTGTCTGTTCAATTTTCTATAAATATAGATTTTGTTTTGTAATAAAAATTTTAAAATTTCAAAGAATCGGTGAGAGAATCGGCTAAATTTGGCCGATGCCGATTAATCGGTACAGCACTAATAATAATATACGCTTAAGAGATAATTATATGAATATTACTTAAGTGATAAAATAAGGCATTATGATTATTTAATTATGGTCTATTTCATCTGTTGTATAAATAATGCTTTGGGTGAAAGTAATGGTAATGTCATTAAATATAAATGTGATAATAATGCACGATATAATTTATAGTCAGTTCTTTGGAATGTTAATTAGGAATATGTAATAATAATTATGACAACACACGCAATATATACTGGTCAAAAAAAGAAACGCAATTTTTGAGATTTATTAATAAACATGAGGACTCAGTATATAGTAAATGATTCTTTAACATAACAAACAGTCAATAACGTGTATGGCCACCCCTAGCTAGCCACAATGCAGGCTTGGAGTCTGGCCCTCATCGACCTCAACAGTCTCTGCAGGAAAGCAACAGGGATGGCCCTCCACTCTTCAATAATTGCATTGGTCAGTTCCCTGATGTTCTGCGGCTGATGCTGACGTCTGCGAACTCGCCGTTCAAGTTCATCCCATGCGTGCTCTATCGGTGACATGTCTGGGCTGAAGGCTGGCCATGGTAAGGTCTGCACCTGTTGTCCCTGCAGGTACGCCTGCACTATCCTGGCTGCATGAGGTCTGGCATTGTCCTGTTGCATCAGTGAGAAAAGGACCTCTGTAAGGCCTGCGGGATCGGAGTCCTGCATTACGGAGTCGGTTTCTGACGGTCTGGTCACTAATTCTGTTGTTGTGGATACCAGGTGTCTCTCTGGCTGTCTGACGAGCATTCCGCTGCCGATGACGCAGGTGCTGCAGTACAATGTGGCGATCCTGGCGTTGGGTCGTCACACGAGGTCGCCCACGTCTTGGCAGGTCCTGAACACTTCCTGTGGCATTGTACCGTCTAACAAGCCTAGAGATTGTGCTGGGATGCACATGCATTCGTTGTGCAACTTGGACAGCAGACATGCCTGCATCCAACATGCCCAAGGCACGACCTCTGTTGACCTCTGAGAGTTCAAAACCCAATAATATATATATATATATATATATATATATATATATATATATATATATATATATATATATATGCGAATATGTGTGTGTGTGTGTGCGTGTGTGTGTGTGAGATATTCCACCAACTGACAAAGCCTGCGCGTTGACTCTTTTGGTGAGGCTTGCAATTCTTGTTTTACAGCCTGGATCCTGTCAGGGGTTCGTGCAGTAGATTTCTTTCCTCTGTGGTCTCTTATCTGGTCATTAACACTCACTCCTCGTTTGTCTGAACTTCTCCACAATACGTTTGATGGTTTTGTAATTGGGAATTCTTATGTTTGGAACTCCCTATGAAATGGTCTCCGTATTGTAACATATGACTTCGTGGCAAAATATGCCTCTATGATCACTGTTCGTTATGGAACAGAAAAAATGGCCGACATGGTCAGAATTGGTATTTTCTTTATATCAGCTGAAAATAGAGAAATTATTCATTAGTTTAAAATGGCAGCCATTTTAAGAGTTGTACATCATTTTACCGCACCCTATATATATATATATATATATATACACACACACACACACACACACACATATATATATATATATATATATATATATATATATATATATATATATATAGTATATATAAATATAATGTAGCGGGCAGACAAAGGAATTCCTTTCCCCGTCATTCTCAAACATCTTGGAATCATCGGAATCCAAAAACACACGTGGTTTGTCAAGGAGAGAGAAACAACAGGACGTTTGTAGGCGTCTCGAAAGGCCCGCGAAACTTAGCGTCCTACGAGATTATAATAGGCAGAGTCCACTGATACACCTCCTCACTCCTCTCTCCCTCTCCGCACTCTTCACTTCTCGCTTGATCGTCACGTCTCACTCTCAGCCTTCGTCAGCATCAACACTCGTCAAGCTACCCGCTCTCCGGCCTTCGCCGGGGAGCGGCCTGCTGTCCCTTCAGGGCTTTGGTCGGGCCTACACGAAGTCTATCATCAAGTAAGACTCTCTACCAACTCTCACTCCGCTCGTACGTCCCCTTCGAAATTCTACTCTCTACGCAGCGCCATCATCGACTTTAACCGGCTGCCTTCCAAGTCATACTTCAACCGTTATACCAGAACGAAGCAACACTTGAAGTACGCTACAATTCCTTCCTACAAGAAAGAAGATCACTGCTGTAGGCGTCCAGTTGGCCTCTTTACTACAATCCCTAACGGTTCTCAGCATATCAACCTCATCTAGGGCTAGTACTACACGGTCAGCAACGGCCCAACGCAATATCATCAACCTTCAAGTATCTCTTCCATCTCCAGAGGTATTCAACATTGTCGGTAAGCTCTCTGTGTCTCGTTCTTAAGCAATTCTCGCGAAGCCTACACAGTGTAATCGCAGAACCGCGTTTAGGATATACCCGAAAGTGTCTTCAATACCGTTTAAATTAACTCTCACCATCAAAACCGCAGTAGGCCTATTTCAAGTGTCATTCCAATACCGTAATTTTGTATCACCCTCTTATTGTGATCATTCGTATAATTATTAATCGTGCATCTTATTGTTCATGTGCTCTTTTATGCATGCCAGTCTTGACGGCTTAATCCATCTACTGTACCAACCGTACGTGATTATTTCAGCTGTCGATAGGCTTTTCGTTATGTATTCTGTGTTCCATGTCGTATATCTCATTAGCCTATCTAAATAGTGTATTACTTAACAATTAATCTGTATAACTATTCCTTATTTGCCAATCCTCAGTCATTTTTAGCATAATATAAATGCTTTATATAATTGTTAATCATCGTAAATACTTCATTGAAATGTTAATCGCTGTGAACAAATAACTGATTTATTTTCTTTATTAAACACAAAACAACAAGGTAATTTTTCTAACCTTATTAATATTGTTTGCTTGGGTGTAATCCAAGTTGGTGACCCCAAATTATTTATATCATTTCATTCAGTAATTATAGTAAGCCTACTCCATTAGCCACATCAAACCGGTTAACCGTATACCACTGTAAATTGGTAACTCCAGCCTAGTCATTTAATATTCAATCATTAACCTTCAATCATTCTCAATCAATTAACCATTATCATTATTATAGTGCCAACTTTTACGCTATAAACCGGTACCATCAAAATGGTTAAGATTAGGCTACACGACAACTCAGAATGGTCCTCTGAGGCTGTTTCGTGATACACACAGACCGTGTATGGAACAAGGAACTCTTCTGGGGATCCTGTCCCAAAGCTGGATCCTATCCGCTTTGTAGATAGCTGGTGAGGGAAGCTATATTTTTGGGGTCTCTTTGCGAGTGACCCGTTGCCCACGTCGGGCTAACATCATGAAAAAGAAAAAAAACTATAGTGTTTGTCATTTACCATTACTTATTCGGACTAGTGGATTTAATTTTCCCAGAAGAGTTCCTTGTTCCATGCACGGTCTGTGTGTATCATATATATATATATATATATATATATATATATATTATATATATATATATAATATATATTATCTCATCTGAAAGAAGACAGACAAACAAACAAATAAACAGAAAGTAACCTTGAAGGTAACCGAAATGGCATAAATCACCCCTCCCTGATCATTTGATGCTCACTACTTGTACTGAATTGCTATACGAAATAGTGTGGTGTTAAAAGAAACTTTAATAAATTAAAAATAATTAATAAAAATTAAATAATGAAATAAAATAAACAAATATACTGACTTTTATGAAAATGGGAAGGGTTACAATATTGCGAATATCCATCTTTTGCGCATTGCTGTATTTCGTCATGAGGTATAGCAATTATTTACTGCCGTACAATGGCAGAAGGAAGCAAGTAGCCTTACACGCCAAGAAAGTAATTCATAAAAACGTGACTTTTGCCAACCCTCTTCCGCTATTTGCTTCTTTCTGCCACTGAAACAACAGAAAAATGGAAATTTGTCGGCCAAAGATCTGTTGATACTTGGTTTGACATGCTTCGTTACACCCATAAAACAATTTTTTTTTTTTCAGAAAACTGTAACTTGCTTCTTTCTCTCATTGTACGCCAAAATTACATGCGAAAAGTCTTGGAATCAGTTTACTATTTTCCTATAGGGGTGTATCATTTATTAATTTCATGTGCTTGTGAATTTCATTATATATATATTACTTCCGGCTCATACATTAATAACTAGAATCTCTGAACTGTAGGCTATTCTACTGTACGATGGTCACCTGAATTAAAATGAAAGGATTTAGCTACATTCCATACTGTAGACCACTATTTTCGAAATGGGGTGCCGCGAAATTTCATGAAAAATGACAAAAAATAAGTAATTGAAAATTGAAGAGTTACTCAAGATATGAAAATTTCAAAAGAAACAAAACACTCACCGTTTATTACGTCTGAACGGAAACTGTAGCAGTTCATTTTGAAGTTACGTATCGCTGGGGAAGAGAACTTGATGTTGAACACTGGAAGATGAACATCTTCTGGAGAGCCGCGAAAGAAAAACAGATAATAAGAAAATAAATAAATAAGTAAAAAGAATATTCTATAATATGCATTCATAGACTTCGTAAATAACTTGGATAATAGTCAGGGAACCTGTAAATTGAAACATAGCTTGTTAAAAAGCATTTTCCTTTAATCACTACTCATTAATCTTTTCTTAATTCTTCTCACCTCTTTTGTATATATATATATATATATATATATATATATATATATATATATATATGGGATGAGTTTCACAACATGTGAAATGAATGAATTATGCAAACCCACAAGGAAAAAGAAAAATGATTCCGAGGCCTTTCGTGTATTCAGAAGTACATTCCCTGACGAGGTGTACTTCTGCATACACAAAAGTTCTTGGAATAATTTTTCTTTTTCCGAGTGGGTTTGCATTATATATATATATATATATATATATATGATGAATTTTACAGTTAAACACGTGAAATGAATGAATGATGCAAACCTACAAGAAAAAAGAAAAAATTATTCTAAGACTTTTCATGTACTGAAAAGTACACCTCGTCAGGGAATGAAAGGAAAAGGCAAGATGACCAAAATATATGCCTATGTACTGTACATTAAAACAAAAAAATGAAAGGAGATTAGGATAAGGTTAACGAGCACTGATACGAGTAGAAGGCAAAAAACATTTTAACAAGATATTGTCAATTTTATACATTCCCGAACTGTTACTGAAATTATTTTTAAAATGGATGAAAGCACATTCTAGAATATTCCTTTCAATTATAGCTTTGTTTTCAACGAGAACTTTAGAACTCTCCCACTTAATACTATGATTACATCTATACATATGGTTAAACAATGCATTAGAGTTACTCGCGGTTCTACACGCATATTTATGCTGTTTAACCCTGATATCTAAAGTTTTTCCCGTTTGACCTATATAAACTGAGTTACATTGCGTACATCCGATTGAATACACACAACCAACAGCATTATCCGGGCTATTCTTTATTAGGCGAGACTTAACAGCATTACATTATTATACTTAAAGACTACGTTGATGCCAATTGTTTTGAGTAAGGTCAGAAGATATTAAAAGTTTACATGGTAAGGTAGGCTAAAGATATTTTTATGATCAAACTCATTTGCAATTACACTATTATAATACCTATTCTTAGCTTTCCAAGACAGTTATCTAGAAATGGAATAGGATAACATAATTTATTACCAATATTCATGATATTACATAATTTGGAATCTAAAAATTCAGGGCTGACAACTTTGAGAAACATAGAAGAGAAAATAGAAGATTTTATCGAGGGGTGATATTCAGAATAAAAATGAACATAAGAGTTATTATTAGTAGGCTTGTGGAAAACTTCAAATTTGAATTGATTCATGCATCTCCGAATTTTTAGATCCAGAAAAGATAGGCATCCATCATTTTCTTTTTCAACAGTGAACTTAATAGATGGGACTAAATTGTTGAGCCTACCAAGAAATTCGTCAACATCCAAATTGTTAGACCAAAGGCATAAAACATCATCTATATACCGGTACCAGACAAGGTTAAAATTAACAATAGTGGGCAAAATTCTACTTTCAAAAAATTCCATATATAAATTAGGTAATAGAGGTGAGAGGGCATTTCCCATTGCCAATTTGATTTTTTTAAATGATCAGATCTCTGAGTATTTGTTCCCTGTTTAACACAACACTCTTATTGAGTTAATTAAGTTTTTGCGTCAAAGATTGTAAATTTCAGTTTGAAAATAATTTGATGCTATTTTGTTTGGATTGGCGATGGGAAATGCCCTATCACCTCTATTAGCTAATTATATTATATATGAAATTTTTTGAAAGTAGAATTTTGCCCACTATTGTTAATTTTAACCTTGTCTGGTACCGGTATATAGATGATGTTTTATGCCTTTGGTCTAACAATTTGGATGTTGACGAATTTCTTGGTAGGCTCAACAATTTAGTCCCATCTATTAAGTTCACTGTTGAAAAAGAAAATGATGGATGCCTATCTTTTCTGGATCTAAAAATTCGGAGATGCATGAATCAATTCAAATTTGAAGTTTTCCACAAGCCTACTAATAATAACTCTTATGTTCATTTTTATTCTGAATATCACCCCTCGATAAAATCTTCTATTTTCTCTTCTATGTTTCTCAAAGTTGTCAGCCCTGAATTTTTAGATTCCGAATTATGTAATATCATGAATATTCGTACTAAATTATGTTATCCTATTCCATTTCTAGATAACTGTCTTAGGAAAGCTAAGAATAGGTATTATAATAGTGTAATTGCAAATGAATTTGATCATAAAAATATCTTTAGCCCACCTTACCATGTAAATTTTAAATATCTATAAATATTTCATAATAATTTTATTGATATAATGAGGGCTCGAAGATTTAATTGGTGAAAAAGTCGTTTTTTAAAATTTTCTATTCTGTTCTTAATATACGCAGTGTAATACTTTCTTCTGAACGGATGAAAGTCAGTTTACGGATATAACAAACAATTTGAACGTGTAAAAATGTGTAAAAACCTAAATGAATTGAACTTCGTAAAAGATGTATACTATGAAATACCGTGCCCCATTATTTCTTGCGATTTTTCACTCCGTCTACATCTATATTATTACGCCGATTTAAATTCAAAATAAAACCGAGTTTTGTATCCTCCTTTCGTTTTGAGTGATTACTGAAAAACTCAGTAATAGCTTTTGAATTTTTAAGTTGGCGGAAAATCGTAACGCATTGATTGAAATAAAGTGGCAGAAAAGTATTTGCTGAGAAGGTGAAGATTGATGAGGGGATCAGAAGAGGATTAAAATATGAACATCACTCAAAAGTTTTCAAATAAAATTTTAAAATCGCCTAAAAATGTCCCCCAAAAAATTTCGTCAAATGTTCTCTTCTCTGCGCATTAATAAAAAAGTCAATAATTATCACTTTTTCTGCTTATCTATCTACCCGTATGTCTCTACCAATAACTATACTGTACATACAGTTTAGGCAAAAGTTCGACTACAAACATACTATTACTAAAAGGCATAGAAAATTATTAATTGGCACTATTTCTTTTTTCTTTGGATGTTTTATTCTTTTTGGTGACACTAATAAAATTTCAAGAACAATTACTGATTAGTAATTTTTTATGCTTTTAGAATTTTCTTGGCACTCTAATAACCACGCTTAACTTAATTGAACTCAACCTAACATACCTTACTCTAACCCCCACCAAATTGTCAATAAAGTATCACGTCGACATATTATTAGCCGGATATAATCCCTCCTCAAGGCTAAATTTTAATTCTATTTAGGCCATTTCAAAAGCTTCCATCTGTTACTCGGTGTTGACGACGTTCCGTCGACATGACATCCCACGAACAAATTGTTTGAAGGGCAACTAGGTTAGGTTAGGTTAATTGATGTTAGGTTAAGTAGGCTATTGAAGTGTTGATTAAATATTCTGGAAATGAGTGATCGGGGCAGTCACTCATTTCCCGAATATAAGTCAGATTGTAGATCGTCGGAATAGGCCCCTTCCAATCAAAAAATCGCGGAGTCTCGCCAATCCGAAGGAAGGGGCTGAGAGGGACCGGCTTCGTGTTCTATCGTTGGACATGTACTTTGGTTTACATTAATTAATCTGGATTACTTTTTATGAACATCACGACCTTAGGTATATGAAATGTGTATAGGGTATGTCCGTAATTTTTGCTATGAAAGGTAACTCACATTACCTCATATTTGCCAGTCTTTAAAAGTACAGAAATGCTTTGTCCGTATTGAAAAAATTTACTTATATATTCTACGTTTATATTTCCAACAGCAATGAATTTGAATTTAACTTGTAATACACTTAAAAAAAAAACTAAGTTTTAAAACAATGTAATTAAATTTACACATGATTTTAAATTAAAATATTAGTCAAACAAGGAGCTTTTTCAATGTATTTTAGAGCACTGAGTCAGGTAAGGTCAAGTTAGGTTAGGGTATATTAGGTTAATAGAGTTGTCAATAAAATGTCCCCTGGATAAAATAAGTCGAAGTTGTTTGTGTCTGTCTCTCTTTGTGTGTTGTAGTGATTGAGGAATGGGGAGCGAACCGCTCTAAAATAAAGATGAAATCAAATTGAAAAAGGAAGCAAATTACGATATGCTTTTACCCAACTCCTACTCATCTTTCTCATATACACCTCGATGCTGCAGTGGTTAGCGTCGCTGACTACAAATCCATCGGCCCCGGGATCGAGACCTGGTGACGGCAGGCGGTGCGCAGTAAAACCCAGCTGTTCATCCACACAATAAAAAAAATTGGCTGGTAGATAAATGGGTACCCTGGGTAGCCTAGTGGTTAAGACGCGGGGCTGTTGGTGGGTCGTGGTTCAGATTTCACGTTAAACTGTAGGTCTAAGGTAGAGTGACAAGGTTGACTTTCGTCAGAATGAACAATTTGGGCGGAAGCTAAGCCAAGGTTTTATTTAAATGAATAATGAAAAACAAAATTATAACAATTATTTAGGAAAATTTTAATTAAAGGGCATCTGATTCAGTAATGTTTAAAGTTTTATAGCTGATATTCAGTAAATCTCTTTATGCTTTCCATTGTTTTCAGTAATTAAACGAAAACTACACTCTACTGTAGTTCAGTGAAAACATTGTTCAAAACAGTTACAGGAACTGATACAACAGTATTTCTAATGCGCATTTTTAAGTCATTAGTACACTCCAAAGAAGTAAACGTTTTTCTGGACGTTTCATTGTCCCAATTTTGTAAATTTTCAAGTGTCTAATGCATTAGACACTTCACATTAGTTAAATTTCTTGTTAGACATGAGGCGACAGACGCCTTCAGCTACTTTCACGATCTCTACCTTCACACTAAGCCCATTGTTTCCATCGACACAGCCGCGACCAAGATGACGTCACATCGCGAGACTCCCTCTAGCTTTCCTTTTTTGTTGTGAGCGTCACACCGCGTGCCCCTCACTTCGAAGAAAATCTTAGTGGCACGTGAGACCTCATCATGTAACAACGTTGTAACAGGCCCCATTGGCCTGTGCCATTCACCTAACTTTATATAAAGGCTTTTATTTCCTCGAGTGTTATTATAATACTGAAGTAATTATTCAAGTGCACATTTATACATTTCAACTAAATTTCCATTCATTCTGTCAACTTGTATTCAAACAACTGCAGCGTTTATTTGTCTCACTTACAGTATATATCAATTATTTCAATAAAAGAAAAAACTCACTCTATTAATTTCTTAATTAATAACATTATTTGATCTGAAAAGATTTGGTGACCTAAAGCAATCCTCATTAACTCAGCAATTATTAACACTAACATAATTGAATTAATTTACATTATTATCATTATTATTATTATATTGGCAACGTGGCAACTATAAATTGGTGATCATAGACATTTCAATATCGGTTGAAATGTCTAAATTGTCTCAATCTTTTAAACAATTGAAAAAAAACAATCTGATAAATTGTCTAACAATGAGATGTCTAGTAGTATCCCTGCAAAAATGCCGAGGGCAACTGCAACTGCATGGAACATGATCAATACTGAATCGTAACATTGCAAGAGTGCCATGCAACACAGCAACAATGCCATGCAGGGAGGGGGTTATGAATGAAGGGGGGTCGGGGTTAGATCCTCCAAGGGGGAGTGTGGGGTAACCTAACCTAACATGTGAGTGTATTTATGTTTGTGTGTTTACATGTAAGTATATGAATGTAGTTTTGCATGTAAGTATATGTATGTTTGTGTGTATCAGGATGGGGCCAAATACGTATTTGTGTTTGTATTTGTATTTACAAATACAGTAAAACCCGTATTGGTATTATTTGTAGTTGTCATATATATATATATATATATATATATATATATATACAAGGTGGCGCAAAAGTTAGGAACCATAGGTACATTTTATTAAATAATAAATGTTCGAACTGGTGGCCTTCCACTTGAGGACACTTTCTGACGTGTTGAATGCATGATGTTTGAACATTCCTTAACACATTGGTACTGATTTTGGCACACTCAGATGTGATTTTATCCTTTAGAGAACGTATGGTTTTTGGTCAATGAACATAGACTACCGACTTGAGATGGCCCCACAAGATAAAGCCAAGAGGTGTGAGGTCTGGAGACCTAGGTGGCCATTCGACGGGCCCTCGCCGTCCGATCCACTTGCTTGGGAATGTTTCATCTAAAGAGCTCCGGACGATGGTTGCGAAATGTGGTGGTGCACCATCCTGCCGAAACCACATCTCCGCCCGTTCTGCCAATGGAATGTCGTCCAGTATGGGCATTAGAAATGTTTGCAGCATATGCAGATCTGTTTCACCTGTTGCAGTGCCGTCGAAAAAGTACGAACCAACTAACCGATCCCCCCAGAGCGCAGCCCACACCATAATTCGTGGATCGAATTGCACATGTCCTTCCTCCATCCAGTGGAGGTTCTCATTGGCCCAATAGCGTGCATTATGCCTATTGACACGACCGCTGAGGTGAAACATCGCTTCGTCGCTGAACATGATCCTTCGTTGAAGCTGTCGATGTTGTAGAAGCCACTGGCAGAACTCTACACGACGGTCTGTGTCGTCACCGTGCAGTTCCTGAACGAGTTGGACTTTGTAGGGGTGGAAACGATTTGTTGTAAGAATTCGTTGAATGGATCTTCTAGAGACACCCGTTTCCTGGGATAACTTTCTTAAGGACTTACGTGCGCTGTTTTCGAAGTGAATGAGTACCGTTAGTGATGTTGATGCATCGGTTGAACTTTTTGGCCAGTCACTACGCGGCCGATCATGAACACTTCCTGCTTCTTTGAAGCGAGTGAACAGTCTTCCAACTGATGCCTGAACAACTGGCGGCCTCTCAGAGTGTTTGTCATTAAAAGCAGTAGCAACTGATTGGTGTGTTACCACGCCTTGCACACATTAAAACTATCTCCACCCGTTCATCTACTGTCAGTTTCTGTGCCATAGGTTCAACAACAAATCTGAAAAGAACAAAACACATATTAAAACACAAATTATTAAAATGTGCCTATGGTTCCTGACTTTTGCGCCACCCTGTATATAGAAACCTACGGTAAAATTATTGAATGCCCGGTTAGGTCAACTGTACGCCCTTGACGATTGGTTAGGTTAAGTCGTGATATTTTCGTTAAAACTAACGCAAATATCACGACTTAACCCAACCAATCGTCAAAGGCGTACAATTAACCTAACCGGAGCATTCAATTAACCTAACCGGGCATATATATAGCGTTCAACTTCCACCCAGGCAACTCCGGGTCGCTCCGCTAGTTACTGTATAAGAATAGTAAACTACATGGAGTTCAACGCTGTTCACGATCATATTAATTGTTTATCCTTTTGAACACAGACATTACATTACAATTACCTGTATGTCAATGACTGCACGTTCACTTGTCTTTTAGATATACAGTATATGTCTGTGTTATATGTTGTTGGACTGGGTTGTCCCTCCTCCACCCCACCTTCCCCCAGTTGGGGTACTTTGACTATCACTGCGGCGTTGACACATGTATGGAGTCTGTGAGGCGAGGAACATTACATATGCGGGCAACTATACCTGAGATACGTGTGGGATGTAAAACAGCATAAGAAAGTTTAGATAATGTTGGAAACAAAATAGGTTGCCAGTTAAAGTTGAATATAAGCAAGAGCGTAGTTATCTTTTTGTCTACCAGATGTCATTAGCGATGAAGTGAGCAGCAATTTTCAAAATAAGAATAAAACTTAATAAAGCAATACGTAATATAGATGAACGTGTGAGAAACGTAGGTAACATAGTTTCAGTGAAGTATGATTAGTCAGAGAGTGAATAATGTAAAGAGATCAAAATTAAAATAAGACTACCAAATATTTTTAATAATGAATACTGTACTTTGTTGTCTCAAAATGAGCTTTAAAAGAGGAAAATCATTATTAAGATATTAAAATTATTATACAAAGGAGAAAATGTAAAAAAAATAATTTGTTACACTACGATACCAATATATCGTTTATTTAAAATGTTAAATTCATGTAGGGTTCCAAAAAACCTTAGCCCCCCCCCCCCCCCCCCCATTTTCAGCTTACATGTTTACTTATATCGAAATAGTTTTTAGTGATTATAAAAATATGTAAAATTCTTTATTTATTGCAGTTATTAAAATTACTCTAGCTGATAAAGTGATAATATAATGGCTTCTCAATTAATTGGTGATTCGGAGAGGCAACGTGTGATAGATCGCATACGAGCAATAACATTTCGGGAAGCTCGTGATGCTGAAGCCACCTTTATAACACGTTCATGGGTTGCTAAAAAGTTGCGAAGAAGTGAGGACTTCGTCAAAAGAAATTGGAATAAAACTTTGGATGAATGTGAAATGGATACAACCAAATCTGGGCGCGCAAATTTGCCACTCTCTCAGGAAACAAAGGACATCATTGAAAGCGGTACGCGTAAGCGGAAAAACAGCTGTGCTAAACTTTCTAGAGAGATCGAAGTGTTGAGAGGAAAGATCGTTAGTGGTGAGATCATTCGACTGTACCGTCATAGGCAAGGTTTAAAGCCTTGGCATGTGTTAAAAAAAGTGGTTAGAAATAACCGCATATATTTCCAAATAAAATATAAACAAAATAAATAAAAATAACAACCCTCGTTTCTAACCAACTAGTGAAGTTGGGTTTCCCTAATTAACAAAAAGGAGAAAAAAAAAGTTTCTGAGACAAAGAAAAACGGAGATTTGTCCATTCTTGAGAAAATTTTGACCGCATGAAGCGGGCTAGTTTCGTAAAGTAAAATTCTCGTGGTTCCCCAACTAACGGGCAATTTAAAGTCAACCTTTAAACCTCACAACTTTTAAATCTTAACCTTAATAACCACTGCAATTAAACAAAAACCCCGTTTAACTAAATAGAGGCCTATCAGAACTAGGTATAAGTAAGTTAATTAAAGAAAATAACTAAGGTAAGAGAAAAACTAGGTACCTAGAAGAAACTCGAACCGGGCTACAACTGCCCTAACTCAATAATTAAATGGCTGTTATAGCCCCTATTAAAACCTAAAGGCAATATAGCCCTAACTTAACTTGAGTAAAACCTTCAAAACCTTAAACCTTTAAAACCAAAAACTTAAGGGCAATCCAGCCCTAGCCTAACTTAACCTGCAAAACCTAGGTCTGGGAAATAACCCCTACAAATAAATAACCTAGCAGTGTGTTAAAAAATAACTTAAAACTTAACAAATAAAATTCAAACCTGGAAACTAAATGAAACTTATGGATTAGTTAGAAACAGAAAGGGTAACGTTCAACTGGCAACTTCATTTTGGTAAGTCTAAATTAATTTTAATGAATTTAGCTTCACCATAGTTAGTAATCTGGCTGCTGACCAAATTTTAACCTGAAAACCACTGCAACCTACAGTGAAAAAGTCTGTAGCTATGTTGACAGTGTCTAAATAGGCCATCATTATTTCTATAATTACTTTGTCTATTTAAAGTAAACTTAACCTTAATATTACACCTAAATAAAAATAATCTCTCTCAAGCTAAATAATAAATTCTAAATAATAAATTTTTCAATATGGCGCCCCCGGGTGGGCAGTCGAGAAGTTAGTTACCCTTTTTTGTTTTATTTCTGATACAATAGTTTTAAATCCAGTGAATTAAATTTTTTACATAATCTGAAAATTTAATTATAAATATCATTGATAATATCATTTATAATATTAAACCTAAAAAATGGATAATGAAACTGAAGCCACTCCAGGAAAAAGTATGGAGACATGGTTGGGAAGTGATGTGGAAGCACTTGAAACTAGTAAATTGGTAAAAAGGAGGGGAGCAATCAGAACCTCAGTTACTAAACGTTTAGCTACAATCAAAGAGAGATTGGATGATTGGACTGAGGAACAAAAAAATTTTATATGCTCAGCTTTTGTCCTCACAACTGGACAAGTTACAAAATTTAGATGAAGAAATCCTTAAAATGTATGTTTGTTCCGAAGGCTTCTCAGAGGCTAAACAAGAAAAACTAGATGAAAAAAATAGTTTTACCACATTGAATAGGTCAAATGATACAAGCATTAACAACTGAAAAAGAAATAATGCCGAAGCCAAACCTAAACCAAGAATAAGTACTAAAATTCCTGAGCTTCAAATATTACCATTTGATGGAAATCCCTCTAAATTTCAAACTTTAAGACCTCATTCAGAAACATTTATGATAACATAGGTCTTTCCGAAGAAGAGAAATTTGCCTACCTAAAACAACATTTGAGTGGAAACCCTGCCATTCAAATAAACTGCATGCAAGAAAGTAAAACATCTTATGAAGAAGCATGGCAGCAGTTGGAGGGCTGTTATGCAACACCAGGCCAAATTAAATTCTCCATAATAAAATCACTTTTAACCAATCCATAATAACCAAAAATTTTAAATCACTTCATGACTTTCAAGCAGATATGCACTCTACCATAAATTTAATGCAAACTCAAAATTAGAATTAGAAGATATACTCTTGTATGTATATTATAAAACTAAGTCAAGAAACTCAGGAATTTTTAAGAACTTGTGGTTTTAAACTCTATAACCACTTTGATAGGTTTAAAGAAACAATTGCTGAAGCTACCAAAACCTTAGCTAATGTTAATTTTGATCTGGAACAAAGTGAGTTAACTACCTTGATACCTAAACAAAAAAGAAACTTCTCTCCAGAACCAGCCAGAAAACCATGGTATTCTGGCCAAACTACAGCTGCTCTGGCGGTTTCTACCCAAAGACAATCCTCAAGAAGAGCTCAACATACTGACCAGAGAGAACCTTACTGCAAATTGTGTAAGAAAAACTCACACAGAATCTCAAAATGTGATTCTTTCCCTGAAAGTTGGGATAAACTGAAAAAACTTGCTAAATTAAATTATTGTACTAAATGTACCTCATCTAAACACCAAGCCAAAGAATGCCCATTTCTTTACAACCCTGTTCATTTTGTAGGTTTTCTAACCATTTATCCTTCCTTTGTACCAAACAAAAAGGAAAACCAGAGGAAGATAAGAAACCAAAACCAGTACGGAAGTAGCTACCCAAAAAGAAAACTCAAAACAAGGGAAACAAGTTACTAACTTATTAAGTTTAAAAAACACTGATCAAGAAGTAGCATTAATTCCTTCCATGCAGATGAGAATAAGAAACTCAGAAAAATCAATTAAATGCAGAGCACTTTTGGATAATTGTAGTCAAGCCAGCTACATTACCAAGGAACTTGTGAAAAAATTAAATCTTCCAACTAAACACTACGAGGAAGCCATAACCATAACAGGATTTATAGCCAACAAGAAACAACCAAATTATGAAGTAGCTATAATTAAATTGGAGGATTCTAGAAACCCTGGAGACTACCAAGAAATAGAAGCCATCATAATTGATGATATTAATATTAAATATGAAGTTCCGGGATTACTGAAACTTCAAACTTATTTAAAATCCTTAAATTATCAACTTGCAGATCACTTTGAAGCTGATGAAGTGGTCGACTTCATGTTAATTTTGGGGGCTGCAACCCACAAACTTTTTGCCCTCAGCACTCATCAGATTCATACTGCCTCTTGTTATAAATCTCCCTATGGAATACTTTTATTGAGTTTCCCTTCAGATTACTACCCTGAAAAAGAAAAAGAACCAATAAGAGATCAGATCAGCTTCTGTATTACCAACCCGCTACTTACTAGTACAACTTCTAATGAAGATCTAGAAAAAATTGAACACCAGATTGCACAATTTAGCAAACTAGAAAACTTGGGTATTTCTGGGGATGAACCATTTTCAAACAAAGAAAAAGATCTAATTGCAAACTTCGAAAAGGAAATTAAAATAGAAGATGAAAGATTGTCTGTTAAGGTACCATGGAATGACCAAAAAGATAAAATTTCACCAAACTTTAACTATGCTATTAGCAGGTTAAAGTCCACTTGCAAAAAATTAAAAAAAGATAACTTAATGCAACCTTATTCAGACATCCTTGAACAACAATTCCAGGAAGGAATAACACTGCCCAACACCAATTTTGCTGATTTAATTCTAACACCTGTTTTTATGTAACTTTGGTGTGCTGATTTCAAAAATCACCTTAGTTTTTGCCTATCACGTCAGGTTTTCGAGCAATCAAATACGGAGATATCGCATTTTGGCAGGGTTATGCCCAATTTTTTTTCTTTTCAAAAAATAAGTTTTTACATACTCAGAATCAGCATGGAAAAGTAAACAATTGTGCAGGGAGTGAACTTTAATATACAATGGTAATATTGACACATAAAGTGATTAAAAGTGTTTAAATAAGCAAAAAATGAATCCATGATCATGACGTCACGCTCACACCTGGGGAAATCACAGATACCCAAGATTTTAATATGTTGTACATGACCTTTAGATTTAATGCACAGATTTGCGTATTCCACAGATAAAATTTTAACAGCAAAACAGCTGTTAACAGGTCTCAAAAATCATCAATTTTGATAAGTGCCCTTCATGGATCACCCAAAATAGGCATATTGCATTGCACATTGCACGAAAACCTGATGTGATGGACAAAATCTAAGGTGATTTTTGAAATCAGCACATCAATATTATCCAGAAACAGGTCTTAGAATTAAATCACCAGCAAAAGGCTTTTTTTTTGTTGGGCAGTGTAATAGAAGAAGTAGCCCTAACAGAAAACTTAAAACAAGCAGTAAATTTTTTACCTCATTTTCCAGTAGTTCGCCCTGGAGTACAAACAACTAAAGTTAGGATTGTAGTAGATCCCTCGGGTAAAAGCAAACCAGAAGAAATAACAGTAAATGATGCTACTGAGGACTGCCCTTCACTCCTACCTCATTTAGCAAAATTGTGCATTAAATTAAGGCATGGTAAATATTTGATGATTGGAGACATTCAAAAAGCATATTTACAACTTAAATATCAAACAGAATTTGACTGCAATGCCCACAAAATTCTGTGGTTAAAAGATACCCAATTGGCTCCAAATGACGACAACCTGATCTGCTATAAATATAAGAGAGTTACCTTTGGCAACAAAAGCAGTCCATTTTTACTACAACAATCTCTCCAACACATGTTTAATGAACAACAAAACCAAGTGGCATGTCTAACTCTCTTCTTGCATGTTTGTAGTTTGCATGGTATGACAGTGAGTTAAGACTGTGTTTGCATGGTTTGTAAGCGTTCTTATTTTACTTCTTTTCATCTTTCACCCCTCTCCTATTCTCTCCGACTATTTTTCTGACTTGTCGGCAGTGGCCGGCGGATGATGATGGTGAGACACTTTTCCTCTTTTTCTGAATGAATGTTAACCCATGAGTGATAGGTGTTGCTCTTACTTAACCCCTTATTCTCTTCTCTTCTCTTAACCCGCTACTCTTTCCTTTCTCTCGGGCTAACCTTAGAGTGGATCTTAGGGTCTTTGTTAGCCTTAGCTTCTGTAGATCTGTAGACCTAGCTAACCGCTTTTACATGGACAATGCTTTAATTAATGCCAACAATCTCTCAGAACTCAAAGACCTTTATAATTATAGTGTAAACACCTTAATTGAATATAATTTGAAGCTATATGAATGGGCCTCCAACCAATCACTCAGAACTTCAAGGACTATTTGAAAAACATGACATAGCCTCCTCAGAAGATAAAGAAAATGTAAAACTATTAGGATATGGTTGGAACACAAATGCTGATACACTCCATCTAAATGTAAACTTGAACTCAGAAGCCAAAACTAAAAGAGAAATACTAAGTTCTGTGCAATCATTGTTTGATCCAATTGGATTTGTTGCACCCTTAGTGTTTAAATTAAAACTCTTCATGCAGAAAGTAGTAGCTACCAAAAAAGATTGGGATGAATATCTAGAACCTGAAATGCTGCATGAATGGAAAAAACTTTGTAAAGAAATAAACAAAGTGGAATTTCTGAATTTTCCTAGACAAACTTTTGAAAATCCCAAACCTCTCATGGAAAATCTTCAACTCCACATCTTTTGTGATACCAGCCAAGAAGGTTATGCAGTAAGTTGCTATCTAGTTGGAAATGGGAAATCCGAACTAATTTACACTAAATCAAGAGTCAACCCCAAATCAAAAAATTGGACCATTTGTAACGTGGAATTAATGGCAATCTGCCTAGGAACCAAAGTACTAGAATACCTTAAAGAAAACTCAGAAAACCAAAAGTTCTTCAAAACAATAATTTGGACAGACTCACAGGTGGCTTTAAATTGGATTGCTCAAGAATCTCTAAAAATGAAATCCATCTTTGTAAAAAACAGAGTGAAAGACATTCAGGAAGCAACAAGAAACTTAAACCATCACCTGGAATTCAGACATGTAGCAGGAGAAGACAACCCAGCAGACCTACTCACCAGACCAATATCTTTCAAGAAATTTCAAAAACTTCTTCCCTTTTACCAACATGGTCCCACATTTTTGAGAAATGAAATTGAATGGCCAACCAACTTAATTTTTAACCCCCACCAAGAAACCTTACAGACAACAATAAATGTGTGTCAAACAACTTGTAAAGAAATAAATGAAAAAACTCCCTTGTTAAACATGGAAAGATTCTCTAACAGGAAAAAACTGGTCAGAATCACTGCCTATGTTCTACGGTTCATAGAAAACTTAAAGTACTTCCGCACTCACAAATATAACCCCAAATGTAACCTAACAATGGAAGAACAAATTGCTGTTTGGAGAAAAATCATACAGCTTACAAAACTAAGGCCACAAATTACTGGCTAAAATTAGTCCAGCAACAACATTTCTCAAAAGAAAAAGAAATAATCAACAAACTAAATAAAGGAGAAAAAGTTGAGGACCTAACAAAGCTGCAAAAGAATCTAAAACTCTTCATTGACAAAGAAGGGTTAGTCAGAACAATGGGGAGATATAAATATGCAACCAACCTTAACTATTCTGCTAGGTATCCTGTACTACTGCCTGAAAATTCTCATTTAACAACGTTAATCGTAACTGAATGTCATGCAAAAGCCAGTCATGCAACCTTAGCTACCACATGCAATTTCCTCAGACAGGAATTCTGGATCCCCAAAATAAGGCAAGTAGTTAAAAAGGTTCTGAAACAATGTCTGTTTTGCCAAAAATACTTTGCCATGGCTTATGAAGTGCCTACTACTGGACCTTAGTAACGGAACGTTTAAGCTATGAAAAACCCTTTGAAAAAACTGCCCTTGACTATGCTGGTCCAATTTCTGTCCAGGATGAGAATAACCAATTCATGAAAGTCTACTTATTATTGTTACTTGCTGCGCCACCAGATTCACCAGCCTTCACATCTGCACTGACCTTTCTGCTAAAACCTTTTTAAGAGAACTCTACCATTTGTCCTTAAACTACTCCCTTCCAAAGGTTTTGATTTCAGACAATCAATCCACCTTCAAAAGATCTGAAGATTACCTTAAACATTGGTTCCAAAATGTTCTTGTGTCTCAGTACCTCTCTGATCATGGTATCCAGTGGAAATTTACAGCAGCCTATTCACCCAGAACCTTAGGAATAGCTGAAAGAATGGTGGGTTTAGTCAAAAGAGCCCTCTATACCTCCCTAAAAGGAAGAAAAATCCCTTTAACTGAACTAAAAACAATTGTTCTTGAAATAATGAATACAATTAATTCAAGACCACTCACTTATGTTAATTCAAATGAAGATCCTCCTCTGATCTACTAACTCCTTTCAAGTTGCTTTTTGGGTATGACAATACCAAATTCAACTTTTTAACCACTAATGATACCCAAGAAGCTGTTAATGAAGGTGATCAGGTGGATGCTGATTATATGACAGCAACAGAGGACAAAGAAAGAAAGAAAATACTGGATTACTTTCATAAGGGAGTTAAACAATCTCAAGAAATAAAAAAAGATGGCGATACGAATATTTGAGTAGTTTGAGGGAAAAAGAATACCAACAACACAAACAACCAGTAAGTAAAGAACCTAAAGTAGGAGAACTATGTCTCTTAGATGAAAATTCTATGAATCCCAAATACTTCTGGAAGATTGCTGTAATTGAAACATTACACCCAGATGAAGATGGCATAATCAGGCATGTAACTGTAAAAACACCCAATGGTCATCTCTCCAGAAGACACATATATCGGTTATACCCACTGGAAATAACTGATAAACCGAATATTGACCTGGAAGAACTGGAAAATTCTTCCACAGAATCAGGAACTGTAGATTCTCCTGACACTACTACTGCCGCTACTCAACCCCGACCACAAAGACAAGCTGCAGTTAGATTTCGGGAAGAACTGCAAAGGAAAATACAGAGTGGATCTTTGTGAAGACCACAAATTGAAAATTGTAAATAATTGTAAATAGCTATAACTTAGGACAACGTTCTACAGAAAAGACGCTTTCATTTCATATTTCACCTAAAAGGAACTTTTCTGTAGAGCATGTCATTTTCATTCATCAAAAAATAAATAAATAAAATTTCCCAAGAATATAATTCTGGGTAAATTTTTCCCCTTGGGGGGAATGTTAAAAAAAGTGGTTAGAAATAACCGCATATATTTCCAAATAAAATATAAACAAAATAAATAAAAAAAACAACCCTCGTTTCTAACCAACTAGTGAAGTTGGGTTTCCCTAATTAACAAAAAGAAGAAAAAAAAAGTTTCTGGACAAAGAAAAACGGAGCTTTGTCCATTCTTGAAAATTTTGACCGCATGAAGCGGGCTTTCTAAAAAAATTCTCGTGGTTACCCAACTAACCGGGCAACTTAGTCAACCTTAAACCTAACAACCTTTAAATCTTATCCTTAATAACCACTGCAATTAACAAAAACCCTGTTTAACTAAATAGAGGCCTATCAGAACTAGGTAAGTAAGTAATTAAAGAAAATAACTAAGGTAAGAGAAAAACTAGGTACCTAGAAGAAACTCGAACCGGGCTACAACTGCCCTAACTCAATAATTAAATGGCTGTTATAGCCCCTATTAAAACCTAAAGGCAATATAGCCCTAACTTAACTTGAGTAAAACCTTCAAAACCTTAAACCTTAAACCTTTAAAACCAAAAACTTAAGGGCAATCCAGCCCTAGCCTAACTTAACCTGCAAAACCTAGGTCTGGGAAATAGCCCCTACAAATAAATAACCTAGCAGTGTGTTAAAAATAACTTAAAACTTAACAAATAAAATTCAAACCTGGAAACTAAATGAAACTTATGGATTAGTTAGAAACAGAAAGGGTAACGTTCAACTGGCAACTTCATTTTTGGTAAGTCTAAATTAATTTTAATGAATTTAGCTTCACCATAGTTAGTAATCTGGCTGCTGACCAAATTTTAACCTGAAAACCACTGCAACCTACAGTGAAAAAGTCTGTAGCTATGTTGACAGTGTCTAAATAGGCCATCATTATTTCTATAATTACTGTGTCTATTTAAAGTAAACTTAACCTTAATATTACACCTAAATAAAAATAATCTCTCTCAAGCTAAATAATAAATTCTAAATAATAAATTTTTCAATAGCATGAACTTCCAAAGCCAAGAAAAACTCAACTTAACATCGATGACAGAATGTGGTTTGCCCATTATCTTGAAGACTGGGATGTGGATGATTTCATGCATTTAGCTGTCTCCGATGAATTTTTTGTTTACATAACACGTCGGCCTAACTACCAAAATGATCGAGTGTGGGCCACAACACCAGATGAAATCGATGACAATGAACATTATCGCGAATTATTAAAAAGTCCAGACTGTGTTGGTGTGTTTGTTTTGTTTGCAAAGAAGCTCATGTGGGTGCTGAAGCCAGATGGTCAGAGTTGGGATGGACACTGGACAGTATTTTCGTGATATTATTCTATCCCAGCATGTCATTCCTTTTCTAAGAAACCCAAACAATGTTATGGATGTCGATCAGGTCACACTTCTGAACGATAAGGCCCCCTGCTTTAAGGCATTAGCCACTCAACAGTTGTTGCGGAACCATGAGATCGATTTCTTTGGAAATGAAGAATGGCCAAGAAATTCTCCTGACCTGAACGTCTGTGAACACATTGGATCAGTTATAAAGGACAAAGTTGAATGTCTCTTGTTTCAAGAACCTGCAGCAAATCAATTTTCGAAGGATACAATGACGCAACACATTGAAACTGTTTTAGCAAATTTGCGTAACGATCAAGATCTATTCACGTCACTTTTGGCTAGCTACCCAAAGCGAATTCAGGCTGTCTTGGAAGCCAATGGCGGGAACACCAAGTTTTAATTGTTTCTCATTAAATGCAGGATTAAATTCTCTTTTGTAAGGTATGTTTAGTTTTACTGTACCTCTAATGGTTTAGGCCATGGGCGGGGGGGGCTAAAGTTTATTGGAGCCCCGTAGTGTAAAATGATAAAACCCGTAAATAAAAATAAAACATTACAAAACAGTAAAATTTTGTTTCCTCCAGAAAAGTTAAATAAATTGCAAACAAATAACTTTCGAAAGAGTAAATGTTAAAAATTTTAAAAAATTAAACAAAATTTTTTGGAAAATAAGAGAAAAAAATATTAAAAAAATTGAAAAATAAAAAAAAAATTGAAAAAAAAAATAAAAATATAAAAAATAAAAACATAAAAATAAAATTATACTTCGGACGATAAAAAATTATATATTAAAGTCGAATGAAGCTTAGGTTCTGATCAAAAATATTTTTAGGTACATTTTTTGGTAAGTCAGAGTTACAGAGTTACAGGCTAACAAAGATTACAAGATCCACTCTAGGTTAGCCCAAGAAGGAAGTAGAAAAATTGTCAGTTGTCAAGGTTAATTGTTTTCGATAAAGGACGCTTTTGAATCCCAAATAACGCAGGAGAAATTGTTCACTACTGGGTTATAAGGATGGGGTAGGGGCAGTGGCGGTCCTAGCTTACATGACGCCGTGGGCGAACCTCACCTTCAGCCCCCCCCCCCCTGTTCGCCAACACACACACATTCGAATCCCCCCAAAATAAAGGACAGACATAACTCTTTCACAAAATAACTTTTTATTGGACTAATTGTTGGAACTTCAGAACCAAAACAAAGACTCAAATTTCTGAATTTTACAAATCCTTCATCACGTAAATAGAATAACTCACTTAAGAGAATGTAATTATGATACTATGAACAGGAAAAATACAAATTAAATTGCACAACTGCCATAAATAAACTAGAGAATCAAATTTCTAAATTGTACAAATGCTCTATCACATAAATAGAATAAGACACTTAAGAGAGGGTAATTATTATGCTACACTTTGAACAAGAAACAAAATAAATTGCACCACAGCACAACTGCCATCTAAAGCCTGACTCTTCTTACCTTCCTTGATGCAAAGTCATTGATCTTTTATTATTTATTTTATTTTATTTTTTATTTTTATTTATTTCTTTATTTATTTATTCTTATTTTTATTTTTATTTTTTTTGCAGGCGCTCATGCCGCCCCTCCACAAATGCCGCCCTGTGCGGCTGCCCATATTGCCCATATGAGGAACCGCCACTGGGTAGGGGGAAGGAGGGATGAAGGAGAAATCGTTATATAGTTATAGACTCACAAAGAGTCTAAGATCCACTCTAGGTTAGGCCAAGAAAGTAGTGGCATAGAAAGAAAAAATAGGACAAGGAAATGAAAGTAAAGAATGGTGAAGCTCTCTTACCTAAACGGGTAAAGATTTTATACAGGAATAGTAGTAGTAGTAGTAGTAAATTATAGAACAGACAAGGCTACCCCTCCTCCGCCAGCCACTGCTGACAGAAAATGGTTGTGGAAGAAGAGTTATTAGAATGTAGGAAAAGGTATAAAGAGTTCACATCATGCCATGCGTGCACTTATTTCGTATATACAAATACGCAATAGAGGACAGTAGAAAATAGAGGATAGCACGAAACACTAAACTACTTAATCTAAGGTACACCATACGTTTATTCAACCCGTACAATATGAGTCAGTGGTCAGACGGTATTATTGTTAAGGAGTTTATTCACTTTTCCAGGAGATTTAATAACAGGCAAGTAGTATGCCTTACAAAATGGACGAGTGCAATGCAAGTTCAAATGTTGATCAATGTCGCAAAGGGGGGAGGGGAATGTTGCAAGAGGTTATGTAACAAAGGGGGAGGGGGTTATGCAACAACGGGGATGGGTTATCCCCCAAGCTGCAATGAAGGGGTAGGGGAACTCCCCCAGCAAGCTGGGGGAATCCACCTAACCTTTGGAGGAGAAGGTGGGATGGCCTCACCCCACAAAGGGGTATACCTAACCTAAGACAGGGAGAGAAAGGAGAAGGAGGCTCTTTGGGGAGAAGGTGGGATGGCCTCACCCCCCAAAGGGAAACCTAACCTAAGCCTTAACCTAAGAAGGAGAGAGGGGTGTTCGCCTGGCTACAGCCAGACGCATAATGAGCGTTCACCCGAGCGCCCGCTGTCTTATAAGGTCCTAATCAGCCAGTTGGCTTAGAAGGCATAAATGGCCTGTATATATTAATAACCTTTGAACGAATTAAAAGCGCACAACGCACATATACTCCCCGACTATACGCCCATAAAGCCCCTATTATCACACACACACACACACATGTGTATATATATATATATATATATATATATATATATATATATAAACAGATGCATGGCATGCAAAGCCCCAATAGCAAAATATATACGAGCACAACCACCACACAAAAAACACCTCATCACCATTAATCGTCTAAATATAGACTTTTAGGAGGTCATCCCATCAACACCACGTAACCAATATGAGGGCTACAACCAAGCGTCGAAACTTAGACGATTGGTAGTGAAGCAGTATTACACAACCACCATCACAACCACCCAACCACCACCACCGCTTTACTTACCTGCTCCTGGTAGACCGACGAGGTCTTTCAATATGACCCAATAGACAGAGCTATTAAACATAAACAAATACGTTTATGGGGCCAAGGGGATAGACCAACAAGGTCTCAAAAAAATGCAACTCCAATATTTTTTCTATTGAGCTTCCCGTAGTGGATCACCACGAGGCCAATTTGACCTTTGGTAGGCGATCTTTTAAACAAAATTTCGAATAAGATAAACTAAGTTAAATACAAAAACAAATTTTCGTCATAATACACAATTTTATCCTTAAACTATAACATAAAAAGCATTAATATGATTTTTAAAACAAAATAGAAACTAAATTAGGGGTAAATTATTCTTTTTCCTCTTTTACTTGCAGCCCTGCCGCGACATTGCTGCATTATTTTTTTAATATAATTAAAACCGGCATTTACGATCATATTAAATCTTACTGTTGAAGATATCCTGAAATAATGATGCAAAATTATTTTAGAAGGTATAGACTCTTCGAAGTAGCTTAAACTTTGGTGCAAAAAAATATTAATATAACTAGATTTTAAGTTTCAGTTGGCATGCCCAATAAATATCGTTTTCGAAGCGTATTTATGAAAACAATGGAATTTATGGTATAAACATATAATGCACCTCCTACAATTCAATAAATGGATTTAACATGATTTACTCTAAATAATTTCTCTCTTTAACATTACTACATTATATTTAATGTAATTTTAACCAGCTTTTGGGACATAATAAAGTAAATTTTCTTCAGTGCAATTCACGAATTAAACACTAATACAGCGTATTGTCACAAAAACATTTAAAAACGTAGAAGATTGGGTTCTATCCAGCAATAAAGAATTATGAAATGCTTCGATATATATATATAATATATATATATATATATATGATCTACCAAGTCCTTTTTCATCGTATAGTTAAGAGAATACATTCATTTTCACCTGTTCAGTCTCTATTGTTTAAGAGTATAAGGTTCAAAATTGAGTGTCAAACGCGGATATTTTTAACCTATCCATCTAAATGTCTATCTATCTATCTGCCTGTCTATCTATCTGCCTGTGTATCCATCTATATATCTATCTACCTATCCCTCTATCTGCCTATGTATATATATATATATATATATATGAATAAAACCACGAAGGAAAGGAAACACAGAATGGTGCTCAAGCGCTTTCGTCTAATGACATCCTCAGGAATACTGAAGTACATAAAGAGTTACAACCTATATATAGGTTACAGAAAAAAAATAATAAAATATATATATATATATATAATATATATATATATATATATAACTTATATATATATACAATAAACGGAGAAATAAAATTAAAAATTAAAGGATTGTGGGAGGGGCATACAAATTTGTAAGGAAAAACTATCGAGTTTTAGCACAAGATCAAATGAATTGTTTCCAACCAATGTTATAGAAAAAATATTTTTCACGTGTTACTTTTGTGAAATAATTGTCATGTGTATATATATATATATATCTATATGTATTGGCTATGTGCGGTGGAGAGCGCAAGAGAACAACTCGCTCCTTCACCAAGCCAGTCCTAGAGGCAGGGACCACCCGCTTGACCTTCGTGTGAAGAGAAAACGACGCACGGAAACGCAACGAGGTACACACACACATTTTATTCATGCAGTTATCCGTGATTCACTATCGTCAATTGAATTAACATGACTTACTAATTGTTACCATTGTGCACTTATCCGTGATCGTGACATGGAGTTAACCGTGATTTGGTGGTGTTTACATTCGCGGGTCCCTCCCGCCATCCCATCACAATGCGCCTCAGTCAGTGTCTCTCAGCGCAGCCAAAGACAATATTACGGACGATACAACGATCAGCAGAAAAATCAGAAAAATCAGCGAGTGGTACCAAACCTCAAACTAAACCCAATTACCATCCTTCCTTCACACACCCCCAGCTTCTGCGCCGGAAAATTGTGGGTCCCTACAGTTAGTTGGGGTGGCTCGTCGCCCTCATCTTTCAAACACACTAGATCCTTCAACGAATCAAAGTTAACGACCCGTCGATTCGCCTGGTTGAGCGTGATACTCTTAGCCTTCACGATATATTTCATATCTTCCCCACCCTCACCCGTACCCCATACGTTTTTGGCCCTGTTGAGACAAAAGAGTCGGCGTATGTGATGTCTCCATACTCATCCTTGATCTCATCAGTCAACTCTTCGAGGAATTCACCAATAGGAGGCATGTATTCACCCTCCCTCGCTGTGAATATCACACTATCTGTATCAATGTACAGAACCCTCCGACCAAGAGAATGCCCAAAAGTTTGATGCGTGCGTAGGCCGTTGTGAAGCTGGCTACAGGTATGTTTGTAATCCGTGGGATATCTGTGGCCAATTCGGTAATGTTGTACTTTATTATGTAAGTATTTCCTACATTCACGATCTCCATGACCTCTTTATCGGGAGCGTTGGCATAATTCCAGACTTCACTATAACTTTGTGCCAAATGAACGTTCCCCTTGCCAGTATTGTGTGCAAATTTTCCCCAAAGACTGTTTAGATACAACTTTGCACTAAAGCGCTTGCCTGGGTTTTTTACAACTTCGGAACGGTCAAGCTGTATCCCTTCACGGTGACTGGTAACGATGAATATAAATCGATTTTTCATCTTCGGTATCAACTCCTCGCGGATACCCTGATGCCCCTACCTTATCCTTCAAAAATATATTTATATATGGCGTGAAAAGGTTGTGTAGCTTCTGAAACCTCCACACCTCACATATCTTCAATAATCTATAGCCATGACGAACGGCTAGGTCCAGCTCAGGGCTTGTATATACACCTCCAATCTTACGCTGGTTGGTTGTGTGATTACAATCCCCATTGTTCTCTGCGCACTTCACGCACAGGGGAAACATGAGGTTGTGGTCTATAACGACGGGTAAGATCGGCATCCATAAATCGCGAGGGTGGAGCACGTCTACGGAAGAAAGACCGAAATAATACCTGTTCAAATTTGTTGAGAACACGTCGATGGGGGGAAGGTCAGGTCCCACCAGTTTTTCAGGTGCACCTACGAGGTACGGATTGTTCTTCATCACGTAGGGATATAAAGAACAGAAGTCGTAGTAATGGAATTTCACGCTCTCCGTAGGCGGAAAGTATAGCTTGAAGGGATTTGTACGCCCTCCGAACAAGCTATCACCGCATTTGAGAGGATCCAGCACAATTGAACGCTTGATCGTATTTATTTCTTCACGGTAGTGTCCATCTGTTTCCATCCGTGCATCATACTCATGTTCCCACAAGACCTTGTGAGTGAACTAGGCGCCTATAAACTGATCGCGGGTGCGGGTCCATGCAAGACTGTCGCAGGAGATCTACCGTGGATATCTCCTACGATTCCACACTCAGGACGGGGGCATCCGTGCCACCAGCAGCGTTAAAGGAGTAAACAGTCTTCTCACCAGTGGCACGGTTTTCGCTTAGACCATCAGCCCAAAAATCACGACATTAACCTTAATGGGTACTTCCCCCGTGTTGCGGGCATGCTTTATGTATACACCTGTCTGCTGCTGTATGTGTATGAGCCAGTACATGGCCTTGTGCCCATAACTGTGGGGATTGTTTCTGTGAATGACGGCTAAGGTGTCTTTAGGCATGAAATTGTTCTTGAACATCGTAAAGCACAATGAGGCAATCGTGGTTGCGACTTGCAACGGATCGCATTTGAAACGGTCTATGTACATCCTTCTAATTTAAAGTTTCGCTAGTGAGGAATGTGTAAGGGAAATATCCTTTTGAAACTTCAGCGGCTACACCCATGACCTTGGGTAGCTTTGCTAATTTACAAGGTGTGAATAATAATGTGTCTTTAAGCTGTACATTACCTCTTATTTGAATCTGTATAAGTTTATTGCCGCTTTTCAAGGGATCACCTGTAAATATCTTACATGACTCGTGCTCAAGCAACTCCTTATGAAGGAACTATGTGTCAAATTTTGCCCTGTTATGGGCAAGAATATACACAGTCATTTTTTTGAACTTGTCCGCTAACTTGACAATATAGGACACAAAGAGTTTCACGGGACTGTCGTATGCAATCGTTTTAAAAACGTTTGTCCATTTCCCACATTTGTGACACTCATCACACTCGACCTCCATACACTCATCACAGATAGTCTGGCTTACAAGTAGATGTGAAATGACCTCTGGTCATATAACATTTATGCTTGAAATTCCCCCAATTATCCATCATATGAAACATACCACATTCACAGATTCTCATTTTCCTGCCCGTGCCAATTGACTTATGGAGTTTAAAACAGTTATTATTGAAAAATGTGCGTCTGCATACATCGCAGCCCTTCTTCTCAGCTTCAACCACACGGCTTTCACATTTGGGACTTTTACACTGCGCATATACCATGTGGCAATCCTTACAATGTTTCACTATATCTTACGCAAACTCGATACACCCCTTACACAAATCATGATGCCGTCCATATTTTCGACTTTTATCATAACTCCCGTAAAGGTCCCTTATATTGCGGATGGGGAGATACGTTGTTCCTGACAGCCCTAAAATAAGTAGGGGTGTTCTACGATCTCTCACACTGCTTTTAAAAACATATACAGTCCTACGACGTTCATCCATTCCAAATATAACTATACGAACATTCATTTCCTGCTCTACCCTTCTCAGCTCTTCAGGACCCATATTACAGTCAAACTCAAGTTTACAGTCTACAGCTAGTTTACGGGCACGCTGCACAACTGTAGGCAACCAAATGTTTTTGACCCATGTATTTAGTACAGTGAACATATGAGCTAAGACGAGTGCTATAAAGCCGCACCCACGATCGACGTTTATATGCCGCCTATAAATAGCCGGAGAATTGAAGTTAAGAGTATAAGGTATGGCACTATGACCCGTAACACGGAATACACGGTCAATATTTACTGTGAAGTTGTCCATATTGAAGGCTGTACTACTTTGAGAAGCCTGCATTATACGGTCCAAAATATACTCTATATCTACAGCTGCCAAGCGCCTGAATGGTATTACTACCCAAAAATCATCTAAATTCCCGTCATCTGACCGAAACCCGAAGGACAACCTTGTCCTGACTTCACGTTCATCGCGGTTCTGAAGGGCAAACTCTACAATACGTTCAACTATGCGTCGCAGTCCGTGTTCAACACCATTGCTATACATGGATCTAGGATCAACCCTGACTATATACCGATTTCTAGTTAGGGCTGGGGTGGGGGTGGCGGTGCGCATCAACTCGAATGTTATACCATCCTCTACAGCACGAGAAGCTGCTGCTGCTGCTGTGAAGGATGTGCCCGGAATTGAACAGGAAAAAGGAGGTATATTTTTATTTGAGGAAGGTACTATTGTGGGGGTTGTGTCGTAAGACGTAGAGGGTTGGGGCTCTATTACTGGTGGTCTAACAACCGGCGCAATCCTTGCACGCTTTATACCTGACGTGGAGGGCTCTTCATCATGCCTCCGCTTTGAATTGTCGGGTGCTACAGGTATCGCTGGTGTGGGCGCCTTAGCGGGGTTGGAGTCTGTGACAACAACTACAATGTCGTCGGGGTCGTCTGTAATATCGATGATGGGGACATGATGCTGTACCTCATCGTCATTCACGGTTCTGTGGAAGAAGAGGAAAAACGAAATTGTAGAATATAAGGATCACCACTTAAATTTGTATTATATTTTGTAAATGACCCACTTAAGAGTGTTGGAGATGGATTCTGTAGAAAAATTCAGGGTCACGAGCCCATCCGCATGTATTATATCTGGCCCTACAGGATGTGGTAAAAGAGTGTTTGTTCTTAAAATCATTAAAGAAAAGGGAGAGATGTTCTCAAAATTTGCGCATAAAGTTATATGGTGCTATTCGACGTATCAATCAGTGTTCAACGAGTACCAAGATGATATTTTGTTCCACAAAGGTGTATATGACGTTAATTCGTTAAAAGGAAATGAACATACAGTCATTGTAATTGACGATCTCATGTTGGAGATGAATAAAATGTTTGCCGAGACATTTCATTTACAGTGTTCTCCCACCATCTTAACATAAGCGTGTCCTTCATCAATCAGAATCAATTTTTAAAAAATAGATACATGCGTGATGTGTCGTTAAATACACAATATCTAGTCATATTCGCGCAACGTAGAGCTGTATCACAAATTGGGGTATCAGCCAATCAAATGTTCCCCAATCAGCGTAAGGAGTTTTTGGAAGTTTATAAAGAAGCTACAAGTCAGCGTTATGGATATTTGCTTTATGACCTTCATCCGTGATACACGTTTAAGGTGCTTCTAAGAACGAATAATTTCCAACAAGCCTGAAACGGTGTATATTCCAGAATGACAAAGAGGCTAAAGAAATGCCATGAATTAATAAAAATCTATCATCGACTGCGCCGGGCAATGCAACAGATGTTTGCTAAAAATATCGACTCCGACTTTTTAAAATGCATCTATGAAATCTGCCTTAATGTTATAAATTGCAATGTATCAATGAAACCCCAGAAAGCCCGCCTACGCCGTTACAAGAACATAATACGTACACTCGCTCGTAAAAGTCAAACTGTGAGGAAGAAAAAACGAATTATTGTACAAAGAGGAGGGTCATTTCTCCCCATCTTATTTTCAGTTTTGGGGCCTTTACTGACTAGATTAATATAATGAAGAAAGTGGTAGTGATTCCACACGAGGTGTATGTTTCACTGCAAAATTCAAAAAGTCCAGACACGGTTCTAGAACCCCGTAAAAGCAGGCTTAAAAGAATGGAAAGCGAATTGTTAGCCCTATTAAACATTGAAAAAACACCTGGTGAGAAAAGGATTTTATACCAAGAAGCTCTGCCGAAATTTCTTCACGAGTACGAAAATTATAAGAAGCCTACCGAGATTCTCGTGGTTATTAGGCACAGCACGGACAACGATGGGCATGGCTACATAGAATCTATGTCCAACGATAGAGCTGACCAATCAAAGAATAATGGGTCGGCCCCGCAGCATATCGAGCATCTATTAAAAAGCAGTCTCCCACATACATTGAGGAATAAAGGTTTAAGTCTTTATAATCTATTAAATGAGGATCCCAACATACAGTGGACCGATACAGGTGAGATCATTGTGGAAGGAGCAAAGGTACAGGGATCGAATATCGTAGACATCTGGTGATTTCCATGATTTGAAAATCGTTCATTTAGGTCCTCCCAAACAATGTTTGCGTAATGACAAGGTGCCCCATCTTGTTGAAACACGACGGTGTTTAAAATGCCATCTGAATGGAGCTGGGATATTTACATGCTCGTATCGTAAAAGCAGTTACAAAAATAACTCCTCTCATGCTCCAAAATGTGTTCCGCAATGCTGCTGACAGATTCAAACTCTGTAGAGATACTGATGGTGCTCATGTAGAATCATATGCTTAAGTATTCATTAAATGTATGCCTTCTATTATATTGTTATTGAATTTTACCCTTTTTGCTACGTTTTCACTGGAATAGATAGGGACTTTATAAACACTGTATATAACCAAACGTCTGGTACAATTTAGAGTGTATTCCTTAGATTGTTGTGATATACGGTTGTCTTTACATTCCCCAAAGATAAGAATCTAAAGGAGGTAGGTCAAAGAACAAGGTATCCATCTTGTAGGTCCTTCTGGGTCAATCCACAATCCTTGGAATGTTTCATTTAGAAACATACGCATAGTACAGCAAAATGAGGCGGTGCACCATCCTTCTGAAACACTGCACGTTGCAATAGACCTGGAATTTGTCGTACAAAATGAGCAAAGAACTCTAACATTCTGCGTTAAGATTCTCCATTAATGATTTTGTTTCCAGAAAAAAAAGGGCCGTAAATTCGGTCGCGCGACAAAGTACACCAAACGTTCACTTTTGCCGAATTTCTCATGTTCATTCATATATTTCGTGTGGATTTTGTTCCCCTCGCATCCTGCAGTTACGGCGGTTTAATCCACCAGAGGAATGGAAAGTTGCCTCGTCACTAAAAATGTGATTTGAAAGAAAACGATCATCAGTATCAATTGAGAGGGTTGTCTTGTAACGTAATGCTGTTGGTGAGCAACCTATCTCATGTTGGGACCTGAATTTTAAAACTTATTGACTTCGGGAATGTTTCGCGAAGAGCACTGACTCTTTCTGGATGATTCTTGGTCTACCGGGAATTTCCCTTTATTTGACGCTTCCTTCTGCAGTAAACTTCTTTACCCACACTCGAAAAGATTTCTGTGTGGTGCTGGTTTAATTCACGCGTAAATTGTGTTTGGGCCGAAATGAATGATCCACATTCGTGAACCCACCTTACATAGAGATTAGCCTTCTCTTGAACAGACACCATTATAACTAAAGCCTAAGCCAGGCAAAAAATATATGGTAAAAAACAGGTGTATAGGGTGTTCGAAAAGTCCCGTCACCCCCTACAAAATGTACATATTGTAATACCAATTTCATTTTTGTAATTAATTGAATTTATATGTGATTCAGTGACATTTGTTTTCTTTTCTAGGTATTAGAGTTGTGAACAATGACAGACCAGTCCCCTTACACTCTGGAGGAAAGGATAGTGATGAGCACATGGGCTCTTGAAAGGTCACATACTGGCAAAATGATGCATGATATCCAGAATGATTTCAGCACAAGATTCAATAAGGCTGCACCACCAAACAAGACGGTATTACGCTGGGAGAAAAAGCTGTTTGAAACTGGCTCCATCAAGGACAGACCACGGTCGGGAAGACCAACAACGCGAGTAGAACAATGTAAAGGTGTGATTGCATCGGTGGCTCGTTCACCGAAAATATCACTTCGGAAATGATCACAAGAACTTGCAGTCCCCATGTCCACAATGAGAGATCACATGACAAAAGATCTCGGGATGAAACCAACTCACCCGTCATTTGTTAATGAATTGAGCGATACAGACATGCAGAAACAATATGAAGCCTGTGAACGGTTTTTTACCGGTTTTCCAACAATTCCTGCACGTGGAACAGTGATTTTTTTCTGACTAGTGTGCAATTTACCGTAGCGCCAAAATGAGAAATGTTTACTTCTGGAGCAATGAAAATCCATACTTCTTTGAGGAACTGGAACATCATCCACCGCACGTGATGATATGGGCTGCATTGTCTGCCAGGAACTTGTTCGGTCCATATTTTTTTGAGGGTCCTGTGAACCAAACTGCCTACCTCAACATGTTACGGGACTAGTTTGTGCCTGAGCTCGAACGTTTAGGGCTGCTTGGTCGGGTGTGATTTCAACAAGACGGGGCTCCTGCTCATTTTGCCATTAATGTGATGCAATTCCTCAACGAAGTGTTCAGAGACAAATGGATCGGCCGTGGCTCACAACATTTACCTGCTCCTTTTCAGTGGCCGCCCCGAAGTCCAGATCTCTCTTCATGTGACAATGCGCCATGGGGTTTCGTCAAGCAGAACGTATCCCGGGTGCGTTACCACACAACAGAGGAACTGAAACACACTGTTTGAGAGTCATTTGGTGCAATCACTCCAGCAATGCTGCGTCGATTCTCACACCGCACATGGAGGGGCATAATCCTTTGTTACGAAAATGATGGTGCGCACAGAGATATTCTTGAGTAGTAACTGTAATTAGTAACTATATTTACTGTAATTAAAATAATTGTTGCTAGTGACTTGTTTCTTAAATTACACTTACCACATATAAATACAATTAATCACACAAATAAAATTGGTATTACAATATGTACATTTTGTAAGGGGTGACGGAACTTTTCGAACACCCTGTACAATCTTGTTTGAAACTATCACATTTCCGCTATTTAAAGTTTTATATAAAAAAAAAAAATAAATAAATAACCTTACAACATTACTGAATCAAATGCGCTTAATTTTTTTAATCTATCAATTCGATAAATAGTTATTACAATTTGTTTTGTACCACTCATTTAAATACACAATAAATATGTATATTTTTTCTATTTGCAGCTTGTTCGCTTTTGGAAGGTGGGGTAGCAGCTATTTTTGGCCCGCAATCTCCCCACACGTCTGCACATGTACAGTCGATATGTGATGCCTTGGAAATACCTCACATAGAAAACCGATGGGATTTTCGGCAGAGGAGAGACGCTTATTCAGTAAATCTATACCCTCACCCAGCTTCTCTGGCCAAGGTATGTGTATACACACACACACACACACACACACACACACACACACATATATATATATATATATATATTATACAGGGACGTAGACAGGGGAGGGGCTACGGGGGCTTCAGCCCACTCGAAATAAAATCATAGGTTTGATATTTCTACGCATTTTTTAAAATTATAAGTAAGTACGTCATGCCAAGTATCTTCAGCACATGTTTAATTATTGTAATACATTTAGGAATGTGTTTTTACTCATTTACACACTTTTAATATATATATATATATATATATATATATATATATATAATATATATATATATATATATATATATATACTGTATGGGCTGTAGTTGGGCTGGGATGCTTTCTACATCCTGTCCCAAAGTTGGATCCTATTTGCTTTGCAGATAACTGGTGAGGGAAGCTATATTTTTGGGCCCTCTTTGCGAGTGACCCGTTGCCCACGTTGGGCTAACATCATGAAAAAGAAAAACTTTAGTGTTTGTCATTTACCATTACTTATTCGGACTATAGTGGATTTAATTTTCCCAGGAGAGTTCATTGTTTCATGCACGGTCTATATATATACAAACACTAAAGTTTTTTCTTTTTTCATGATGTTAACCCAACGTGGGCAACGGGTCACTTGCAAAGAGGCCCCAAAAATATAGCTTCCATCACCAGTTATCTGCAAAGCAAATAGGATCTAGCTTTGGGACAGGATCTAGAAAGCATCCCAGCCCAACTACATTCAGAACCTCAATATAAGCAAAAGACTCGTTGCATTCACGTCGGATTGAATACATCAAAGAAAAAGGAGTAACTATTGTATTTTTAGCCAAAAACCAAAACTTAAACTTCAACTGGCAAAATTGAGCGTCCACTTTTCAAGGCACGTAACATGTCCGTTTCATGATGGGATTTGCCAGTTGAGGTTTAAGTTTTGGTTTTTGGCTAAAAATACAATAGTTACCCCTTTTTCTTTGATGTATTCAATCCGACGTGAATGCAACGAGTCTTTTGCTTATATTGAGGTTCTGAATATAGTTGGGCTGGGATGCTTTCTAGATCCTGTCCCAAAGCTAGATCCTATTTGCTTTGCAGATAGCTGGTGAGGGAAGCTATATTTTTGGGGCCTCTTTGCCAGTGACCCGTTGCCCACGTTGGCTAACATCATGGAAAAGAAAAAAACGGATCTTTTCCGATTGGGGGCGAGCAGCGAATTTTAATGAAAATCGGTATACTAATGTAGTTTTGGTCACTGATTTCAAAAATAACTTTATTTTTTTGGAGAAATTAAAAACAAACGTGTTAGAGCACTTTAAATAATTAATGTGTTTTTAACGAAAATATCATGACTTAACCTAACCAATCGTCAAGGGCGTACAGTTGACCTAACCTGGCATTCAATTGACCTAACTGCTACTTTTACAGATCTGCCGGGATCCTTCAAAAAACGTATTCTTCGTAAAGTTGCACTTTTTACCGTTTGACCGACGCTTTTGGCAACGAAAGAACTGGGTATTTTTATCAAAGGAACACACTTTCCCACACTTAGAACACTTTTTCATAAACAGTAGCAGTTTGTGACTGGCTAAATTTAACACAATCCTCTGTAACTAGTTTAACCTAGTTAAAGCACATATTAATTATTTAAAATGCTCTAACATGTTTGTTTTTCATTTCTCCAAAGAAAGAAAGTTATTTTTGAAATCAGTGACCAAAACTACATTAGTATACCGATTTTCATTAAAATTCGCTGCTAGCCCCAAATGGAAAAGACCCCAAAAAACTATAGTGGTTTATTTACTATTACTTATTCGGACTATAGTGGATTTAATTTTCCTTGAAGAGTTCATTGTTCCTTACATGGTCTGTGTGTATTATATATATATATATATATATATATATATATATTAGCCCGTCTCGAAAAGAAATTCTGGCTACGTCCCTATATATATATATATATGGGATGAATTTCACAATTAAACACGTGAAATGAATGAATGATGCAAACCCACAAGGAAAAAGAAAAACGATTCCAAGGCTTTTCGCCTTTCATTCCCTGACGAGGTGTAGCTCTGAATACACGAAACACCTTGGAATCGTTTTTCTTTTTCCTTGTGGATTTGCAGCATATATATATATATATATATATATATATATATATATATATATATTAGCCCCTCTCGAAAAGAAATTCTGGCCACGTCCCTCTCTCTCTCTCTCTCTCTCTCTCTATATATATATATATATATATATATATATATATATATATATCCCTTACATGCAGTTACTTCACAAAATATTTTGGTTCATCCTATTTTTTGACCCAAACGACTTTTCAAATTATCTTTTACGCATCTCCAGTCTCTTTATTGCAGATTTGTTAAGGAGTTTCCCTTACTCCAAATTGTGTTTTAAAATCACGTTGAAGTTGTACAGCAATGTTTTAATGCAGAAAACGTTTCACAATAAACACATGCTGAGCTGTAAAATGCTCCCTCATGTACCGTAAATTCAATGATAGCCTAGCCTAAACTACATAAAATAAAACTCTCCAAAGTTTTGTAAAAATAATAATGTTTTAGAATTTTTAGGTCTTATACTTTGTAACATATGAATTAAAAAAAATAGAAAGCCCTTTTTTGTTTTATATATATATATATATATATGTTACACACAGACGTGCATGGAACAAGGAACTTTTCTGGGACATTAAATCCACTTAATTCGAATAAGTAATAGTAAATGGCAAATACTGAAATTTTCTTTTTCGTGGTGGAAGCCCAGGGTGGGCAACGGGTCACTAGCAAAGAGGCTCCAATATATATATGGATAGATAGATAGATAGATATAGGGCGATTCAAAATAATGTAGACAAATTTTGAAATTATTTATTTTGAATACTAATTGCACTTAACAAACAAAAACCTTACTATATAAATAAGTCAGGGGTTTTCAAACTTTTTTGTCATTCGTGCCCTCTGATTCATCAGACAATCAGCTAGTATCCCCATTAGTAACTGGGAAACATTAGCAATGACTTCACCACCACATTAGCTACAGCAGGATAATACTCGTTCATTTTGGACCAGAGCTTAGTCAGCGGAAGAGTTTCAAATGCATCTCGGGCTGTAGAGTCATTCACCAACTCAATAAATTGATCCTGCAAGTCTTGTACGAGCAATTGCACGTCAACGATGAATGGATTTCTTATCAATTTTAAATCCAATTCGTTCAATTCTGGAAAATATGACTGGAACTCCAGCAGCAGAGAGGAAATATGCGTCAACACTAGCTGAGTCATGTGAATTTTATAATTTTCCTCATTATTCTCAAGCGCATCGCTAAGATGCTCAAACATATAAAGGTTTTTGTCTTTCACTTTTGTTTCTCACAGTTTCAGTTTCATGAAATCAATCACGTTGGTGTGCTGACCTTGAAGCGATTTGTTCAACGTGTTTAGACGTAAGAATATGTCATTTAAGTAGGCTAACTTCATGAGCCACTGGTTATCTGACAATTTTTTGGCAAAATTTAAAGACTGTTTTGCCGTCTTGTTTGAAAAATTCAGTCAGCTTGTTTTTCAATGACTCAACTCTTTCTACTACATTTCCCCGTGATAGACAGCGTACCTCGGTGTGAAATAGCATGACTTCTTCATCTGCACCAAACTCCTTGCAAAGTAGGTGGAAGAGGTGAGTATTGAGGGCATTGCTAGCATTCACCATATGAACGACATCATCAAGAACTAATCTTAGTTCTGGTGGGAGTGTTTTACATGCCAGAGCATATCGGTGAATCATGCAATGAAGATGCTTTGAATCGGGGCTCGCTTTCTTCACTTTTGCTAGAAATCCCGAATGCTTGCCAAGCATCGCAGGTGCTCCATCCGTTGTGCAAGCACACACATTGTCTCAAGTCAGTCCATCGGTTTTGAAAAATTTAGAGACTTCTAAGAAAATGCCTTCTCCTCTAGTACTTTAGTAAATTCGAGAGCATGACAAAACAGGAATTCTTCTTTGAAATCTCCGCCATTTATATATCGCGCGAAGACGAGTAGTTGGGCACAGCTGGCCACGTCTGTCGATTCAGCGAGCTAAATTGAAAATTTGCTTAAGGGTGCTTCACGTATTTCAGCAAAGATTTGGTGCTGGATGTTCTCTGACATCTCTAAGATTCTCCGTTGGACAATATCGTTTGAAAGAGGCGATAATGCTACCTTACTCTTGGCAGAGTCTCCGATCATGCAACGAGCTATATCTTTGCAGCAAGGGATAATCAATTTTTCGGCAATGCTGTGAGGTTTTTTTCCTTTGCTATTCTTAACGATACCATGTATGAGACGTGTAATGCTGCCTCGTTTTGTTGGCTAATTAATGCTCCCGAATCGATCAAAACGTGCTCGCTTCAGTCCCACTTCTTTACGTTTAAAGAAGGGAACGTCCTTATTAACAAGTTCCGTATGGCAGCCACTTAAGTGTCTCTTGAGGAAACGTGGCTTTAGTGAATCTAATGAGAACGCCTTGTTGCATATAACACATTGAGGCAGCTCGATCGCATTTTTTATAATAGATGTGAACCCATACTGTATGTAGTTTTTGTGATACCGACGTTTTTCAATTGAGATGCCATCACAATGCCTGTAATTGTAATAAAATTAAAATTACATTATTACTATATGCACCACTACTATATATATATATATATATATATATATATATATATATATATATATACTGTATATATGCCTCGGTGGTGTAGTGGTTAGCGTCACTGACTACGAATCCATCGGCCCCGGGTTCAAGACCCAACGGCAGCCGGCGCGCAGCAAAACCCAGCTGTTCATCCTTCCACACAATACATAAAGTGGTTGGTAGATAAATGGGTATCCTAGGTGGCCTAGTGGTTAATACGCTGGGCTGCTGATGGGGCGTGGTTCGGATTCCACGTTAAACTCTAGGTCTAAGGTGGAGTGAAAAGCTTGACCTTCGTCAGAATGAACAATTCAGGCGGAAGCTAACCAAAAGTTATATATATATCACAATGCCTGTAATTGCAATAAAATTAAAATTACAATGCAGTAGTTACAACTTACATTTTTAGGTAACATACATTTTATAACAATTTTTAACACATTAACACATGCTAGATGCAATTTTTTTAATCAGTTCTACATTTGTAACGTTCATAATAAAAATTGAAATTTGGCGAATCTAATTTTAGTATGATATAAAAATGAAAGAAAAAAACATTAATACATGACTCACCAAATTCTTTAATCAATTTATTTAAAAAAAAATCACTTCACACTGGTGCTTTCATAACGTTTATGACGCAGAAATATTCAGCGAGGTTTATATACAGGGTGTTTGAAAACTTTCTGTACAAATTGTAATGAGGGATAGGCAACACCAAGACAAACCCTTTTCGTCTATAAGTGTATGTCCGCTGACGTCACCATTCGGCGCGAGAGGGCGCCGCTGCAATTGGCTAAAAGGTGAAGTGGGCTAGACTCGCGCTTGCCGCGGGCATTCTTAAATCGGACGTAGTACGCGTAACATGTTTATTTAAAGAAGGCATGTTTATTTAAAGAAGGTGCTGAAAGTTGCGACCGGTAGCATCAATGCATGCCCGACAGCGTCGAAGCATTGACCGACGTACACGTCGAAAGATTCCCGGCATTTCGGGAACAGTTCCAGCGGCGACAGCGATTCTTGCTACGAGGTCTTCTTCTGAGTAAATGGGAGTCTCGTACACGAGGTTCTTCATGTGTCCCCACAGGAAGAAATCGAGGCATGTTAAATCGGGCGATCTAGGTGGCCAGGCTACGGGCCCACCCCGGCCTATCCATCGGTCCCCAAAAGTGGCGTTCAGATAATCCCGCACATCGTTGCTGGAGTGTGCTGGGTCACTGCTGGGGCCCCGTCGTGTTGAAACCACATTCGTCTACGAATAGCCACGGGAACATCTTCCAGCAGTTCCGGCAACGTTTCTTCAAGAAATATCCGATAAACCCGCCTGTCGAGTCGGGCAGGCAGCAGGTACGGCCCAATCAACTTGCCATGGACGATACCCGCCCAAACATTGACGGCGAACCGTTCTTGATGAGCATGCACCCGTGTAGCATGTGGATTTGCGTGCGCCCACACGTGAGAATTGTGCATGTTAAACACACCCTCACGTGTGAAACAGGCCTCATCTGAGAACAGCACATAAGCCGGAAAATTAGGCTGCACCGCTGTCTGCTGCAGAAACCAGCGTGCGAATTCCACACGAAGAGGGTAATCCCGAGGTTGTAATGCCTGGACTCTCTGACGATGAAACGGATGTAACTGCTGCTCGTGCAACACTCTCCAGACCAGGTCGTGGTTCACACCGAGGATACGTGCAACACCTCGCGTGCTTGCGCTTGGATTGTCCTCAAATCGCCGTAGGATTTCTTCTTCCATGTCAGGAGTGCGCACGTTTCTCTCCCGACCAGTGTCATGCATGTTTGCATGGAATGTTCCAGTTTCTCGCAGTCGCCGATGCAAATGCGCAAACGTTTGGTGGTTTGGCACACGTCTGTTTGGGAAGCGCTGTCGGTACAACCTCACAGCAGCTCTTCCGTTTCCATTGGAAGCCCCATACACCATATGCATGTCAGCCATCTCAGCAGTCGTGAAGCGCTCCATGTTACGCGTACTACGTCCGATTTAAGAATGCCCGCGGCAAGCGCGAGTCTAGCCCACTTCACCTTTTAGCCAATTGCAGCGGCGCCCTCTCGCGCCGAATGGTGACGTCAGTGGACATACACTTATAGACGAAAAGGGTTTGTCTTGGTGTTGCCTATCCCCCATTACAATTTGTACAGAAAGTTTTCAAACACCCTGTATATCGTTAAGTAAAAATTCTAGAAGTTTCTGGCAATGAGTGGAATAAACGTTTTCAGAGTTTTTAGAATATTCACTTGAATTATATCGAAATAAATACGTATATATAGCATAAATTTTGTTCATTCCTTCCCGTACCCCCAGAAAACCTTAATATGTACCCCAGTTGAGAACTCCTGACATAAGTAAACATGTAAAAACAATATTAAATAGTCATTTTATGTTGAATGTTCGAAATGGCCACGCAAACATGCGGCGCAACGTTTCAAAACGGATCGGCACACATTATTTTTTTATATCGTTTCCTGTAATTAGTGTTGCACATTTTGAGGGTTAGTACCATACACTTTGTCCTTCAGGACACCCCCCCCCCAAGATTGAGGTCCAGAGCTTTAAGATCAGGTGACCTTGGAGGATATCCAGTAGCGGTTTCACAACGACCTATCCACAACCCCAGATGTGTAAAAGACAATTTGAAAAGTTGTTTCGGTCGAACGAAAACTGTAGAATATACCACCCTGTACTGTAAATTCGATGATAGCCTAGCCTACATAAAAAAATCCAAGGTTCCGTAAGAAATAATGATGCGTCGGAGAAATTTATGTCAAATACTTTGTAACATATGAATTAGACAAAATATTTCTCGAGTTATTTCTTAAAAATACAGGAGCTAATGCTCATAAATACAGAGTCATTTAATCTGACGCAATACTTTAAAGTTCTTATACTAATAATAGGATGAACAAATTTATTAAAATTGACTTCTTACAGTGAATAGTAAGTCTCTGAAACCTGAGACAGTTCCAAATAAGCTGAATTACAATTTCTTTTATTAGAACTTAAATTCAATTTTTCGACCATGAAATAATCACAAATTAATGAGTTTTATTTTCTAAACCTCGATTCTACCGAACTTTTATTGACTTCTCTCTAAATTTAACAACTAAACCTCTCATTCAAAGGCTTATACGGACGTCTTAAGAGCTCTGGGATGGAATAAATTCACAATAATTTACGAGAATAACAACGGCCTCCTCCGAGTACAAGAGTTACTGAAATCGGAAGAGTTCAAGATCAGTCTGAAACAGCTCGCAAATACTCACGATCACAGGTAGTGTAGGATATGTTTCATCCATGTTTTTGGTATGGTATTGCGATCGATTGCTTGCTATATAAATATGATCTTCGTGCGTTAATATTTTTAGTTAGAGGATGAATTTATTGATTACTCATTGTCACTGAAGCGAAAATTGAAGGTATTACTAGAAATACAAGCTATTTATCGATTGTTTTTGCAAGTATACTTTTAAGTACACCTTTTAACCTTAATTAAGATATAAGTGACATTTGTATGCATGCACGTAGCTCGTAATTTAACAATCTGTGAAAGTACTAGTATTTAATTTATTAATAAAATCAACCACACACGCAGTCACTCTGACTGTGACCTTCTCCATATGCACAACAGATCCTCAAAAAATGTGTGCATTTGTAACAATGGAAGTGATTCATCTCTTGTCAATATCATATTCAAATATCTTCAGATAAAAATCCTTTATTCTGAAATTTCATTTACTACTACTACTACGAAATTATTGAATAAATACCGTCAAATTGTTTGGGAATTTTGTAACCAAGTATATTATTTTTGTCAGATTAATTTCAATTGCAGTTCTGTTTCAAGAAAAACATACAGAGTACGACTCGTTGAATTATACATATTGCTGTTTTATTTACATTCTCACTGTAATAAACATAAAGCGCTTGGTATGAGTTTGGCTGGATTCTCATATTTCGAAGTTCTAATAGTGCAGCTTTTCCCAAACTTTTTTATACAACGACCCCTTAAAACTGAGGTTAATCCTTCACGTTCCCCTTATTTCATCTGCAAATGGCATTATGGGGTGTAATTTATTACTAACATAATCAGCATGGGATAGAATTAAAAACCAGTTTAATTTATTCATGTACAGGTTGGTCCAAAAGTCTTTATCTATTTTGCTAAAATTTTATTTTCTACAAGCCATAGATGATGGCAGATGTACAAGAACGTGTGATGGTAGTAACACTACGTATCCAAGGGAAGAAGTGCAAAGAAATTCGAGAAAAATTCGAAAGATTTCACAAACCAGGACCTACAGACAAAGCAATTCGCGAGCTGGTCAATAAATTTAAAAGAAGAGGATCTGTTCATGATGAGGCAAGATCTGGACTTCCAGGTACTTCTCAAGAAAATGTTGAATTGGTAAGAGATGCCTTTTGAAACAAATCCTAGAATATCAACTAGCACAGCATCACGTAGACCGAGCATACCAAAAACGACTGTTCTAAGATTTTAAATCAACATTAAAAAAGAAAAGTTACAATATTCAAGTGCTACATGAGTTACACGAAGAAGATATCCAAGACGAGCCGCCATGTGCAGAGAATTGATTGAAAAAATTCATACCGAAAACTTATTAAGCTACATTCTCTTCAGCGATATGGCGACATTCCACACATGCGGAAAGGTTGATCGACATAATTGCCGTGTCTGGGCTAGTGAAAAACCAACCTAGTTCTACGAATGGGAGAGAGATTCTCTGAAAGTTAATGTCTGGTTGGGTATGACAAGATCGAAGATTTTCGGACCTTTTTTCTTTGCAGAAGCTACGGTAACAGGGCCAATTTATTTTGACATGCTTCAGCAGTTTCTTGAACCCCAGCTTCGTTCAGATGGCATTCTCAACACTGTTGTTTTTCAACACGATGGAGCTCCATGTCACTATGCAAACATCGTTCGGGTGTACCTTGATAAGCTCTTACCAAATCGCTGGATTGGACATGGTGGAAACAGGCCCTGGGCAGCACGATCTCCGGATTTAACACCATTAGACTTTTTTGCGTGGGGCTTTACAAAGTCTGAGGTTTATGAAACAAGAGTTACAGACCTGCAGCATCTGCGAACCCGCATCTTTACGACAGTCGCTAAAATAACCCGAGGGATGCTTGAGAATGTGTTCTGCAATGCAGTGGACAGATTTGAGATTTGCAGAGATACTGATGGTGCTCACGTCGAATCTTAGCCCTAATCTTGATAAATAACTATACATCTAATTATGCTATTACATTTTATTTCAGCACAATAGATAGGGACTTTTGGACCACCCTGTATTATAGTATATGGCGTGTTCAATGATTATTAATAAAATTATTGAAAATATTCAGCTTTTACATTTTATTTTTCCTTTGCTAACCTCTTAGCGGCCCCCTTCAAAAGGTCCTCTAGCCCCACAATTTTGGAAACACTGCTATAGTGAAACTAATTGCATGTTTACAGTTTGTTTATTGCTTCATAACTACAAAATTCTCTATTCTCTATTCTCTATGCTTTCGTGTCACCACAAACTGAATATCAAATTGTAGTTAAGATCCGCGTACATTCAAGTAAAGAATAGCCTAGGAAAATTGGGTTTTGATATTATTAAGAAAGTATAAGCGACGGCAATTCAAAGAGAATTAATAGCTCATTTTTGCGTTAAAATTACAACAACCTTACAATACCTTTTTATTTATATTCAGACCGATGTTGAAAGATACGAAGAAGTCGGGCGTGACTCACATCGTTTTGGACGGCGAACGAGAGAATATTTTTACCATTCTAAAGCAAGCTCAACAAGTTGGTTTGATGACATCGTACCACAATTATTTCATCACATCCTTAGTAAGTACTTAACATTATATATACTAGCAAAAGATCGGCGCTACGCGCCGTTTTTGCTAGATCTGCGGTGCTTGGGCTGAATTGTGGGCCTACGGCGTATTTTATTTTGAACATCAGTAGCCCTTTATCTGGATATCATTCCTATTCCTCTCACCTTGGGCCTCAGTAATTGGGGTGCCTGCGGCCTTCCAGTTACTGGCAAACCAATTATTCATTCGATAAAACTACAGAAAAGAACGCAGCCATGAAAATCTAAAGCTTCACAAATCTTAATACAATGAGCTCGGATTTGAAGCTTAAGATTTTCATGACTGCGTTCATTTCTATAGTTTTATTGATCAAAGAACTGAACTGACAGTAATTGGGAGCCCTACAGCCCGCCAAATCATAGTTTTCATTGTTTCGAGTGCATCAATAATATTGTTATAGTGTTCCATTAGTTGTGATAAGCATGATCTTCCTGACCGGAATCGATGTTGGTTATCATTTTTTTTCTGAGTTTCCCCATTAACCCCACCCCCTCCCCCAATACCCCACCCCTCCGCCATTATCCCACCCCTCCCCCATTACCCCCAACCCTCTCCCCCACTACCCCTCCCGCACCCATCTCCCCCATTACCTCAGTGGGGAAAGGCCGAAATGGACGGGGACAGATTTCAGTAAATATATCATTTTATGAGACTGTATTCTAATGCAGGAGAGCTTGACATATAGTAGTAACTTGGGAACATCTGGAGTTGGAGATTTTGGGCGATAAATTATGATTTGTTAAAAATTCATTGACGAGCTTGTCAGATATAAAATCTGGAAAAGAATTACAATCAAAAAAAGCTTCTTAGATTTTGAACTTCCTTATGGAACAAAGCCCAATCAGAGATAATTCTGTAAGTTTGATTTAAAGGGTATAGAGATAAAATAATTAGTTCCTAAAAGTTAAAATTTTCTATCTAAAAAGTGAAGTGGAGAAAGAATTGCGATGTGTGACGGTAACATCTTGGAATGAGAGGGTGTTATTACTTTCTTTCTCCATAGTAAATTTAATGTTCTTGTGTCTGTCTTTCAAAGAAGTTAAAAAAAAAGAGATGCATGACTTTCTTCCCTGAAAAGTACATTTGCCTTGGAGAATGTCCAAGCGAATTTAAACCCATTTTATACAAGCGACATATATATATATATACACAAACTCAGAATGGTTCCCTGAGAACATTATATGTTAAACACAGACCGTGCATGGAACAAGGAAGAGTTCCTTGTTCCATGCACGTCTGTGTTTAACATATATATATATATATATACAGGGTGGGTAAAAAAAAGTGACCACCTTAGAAGTAAACTGTTCTATTAAAAAAAGTAAGGAGACTAGAGCTCCCAAACTTCATAGATGCTTACCTTAGCAAGTTGTTCTTCTTAATTGAGAAGTTGCACGATGTGTCCCCCTTCCTGCTCAACGCAGGGCTCCAAACGTGGACGCCACTGATCAATGCACCTGTTTACATATCGTTGAGACACCTTCTCCCAGCCGAGCAGAATTCTTTCGTGTAGTTCATCTATGTCTCTTGTATTGGTACCAGGGATATGAACTTTGGACTTCAGGGCTTCCTAAACACCATAATCTAGTGGTGAAAGATCGGGGCTACTAGCCGGCCACATATTGGGTTCGATAAAATCTGGTGTTTCGTTCTCAAGGAATGTGAGAGTTTGGCGTGCTCTGTGAGCAGCGGCTCCATCTTCATGGAAAGTAGAGTGAAAGATATACTTTCCAAGAAGATGGAGCCCCTGCTCACAGAGCACGCCAAACTCTCACATTCCTTGAGAACGAAACACCGGATTTTATCGAACCCAATATGTGGCCGGCTAGTAGCACCGATCTTTCACCACTAGATTATAGTATTTGGGAAGCCATGAAGTCCAAACTTTACATCCACGGTACCAATATAAGAGACATAGATGAACTACGCGAAAGAATTCTGCTCGGCTGGGAGAAGTTGTCTCAACGATATGTAAATACGTGCATTGATCAGTGGCGTCCACGTTTGGAGCTTTGCGTTGAGTAGGAAGGGGGACACATCGAGCAACTTCTTAATTAAGACGAACAACATGCTAAGGTAAGCATCTATGAAGTTTGGGAGCTCTAGTCCCCTTATTTTTTTTGTAATATGACAGTTTACCTCTAAGGGGTCACTTTTTTTACCCACCTGTATATATATATATATATATATATATATATATACATTTAACTGCAAACACGCAGTATAATTTACGTAAAGAACGACGCTTGTATAGGAGAATATTCCGCTCAAGATGAGAGAGAGAGAACGAAACAAATGAAAAAATGAGGTAACCACCCGGGAATCGAACCCGGGATCTACCGATTGCCGGTCAGATATGACAACCATTACACCATGGGCCTCACTCATTCAAATGCCGTAATTCTTCTACATACGCGCAGAAACCAATGCCCCAAGGGGGCACCTCCCGCATGCCGTACATTACATACATTTAACTGCAAACACGCAATATAATTAACGTAAAGAACGACGCTTGTATAGGAGAATATTCCGCGCAAGATGAGAGAGAGAGAACGAAACAAATGAAAAAAATGAGGTAACCACCCGGGAATCGAACCCGGGAGGGATCTTCCGATTGCCTGTCAGATAACCTCATTTTTTCATTTGTTTCGTTCTCTCTCTCTCATCTTGCGCGGAATATTCTCCTATACAAGCGTCGTTCTTTACGTTAATTATACTGCGTGTTTGCAGTTAAATGTATATAATGTACGGCATGCGGGAGGTGCCCCCTTGGGGCATTGGTTTCTGCGCGTATGTAGAAGAATTACGGCATTTGAATGAGTGAGGCCCATGGTGTAATGGTTATCATATCTGACCGGCAATCGGAAGATCCCGGGTTCGATTCCCGGGTGGTTACCTCATTTTTTCATTTGTTTCCTTCTCTCTCTCTCTCATCTTGCGCGGAATATTCTCCTATACAAGCGTCGTTCTTTACGTTATATATATATATATATATATTTATATAATCATGCGGGTTGCTTCTACAGAGCTTCAATTTAATATTTAGGAGAAATCCAATGACAAGGAGAAATGTAAATGCCATGAAAAGTCTTCTTTAATGCGCAACGTTTCGAGCAATACGCTCATCTTCAAGCTGTTTAATAACAATGTGAAATTAAAATCAATATTGAATGAAAAACAAAACAGAAAATTTCTATAAACTATTCATACAGACAAATTTTAAAAGACTGAGAAAAGAGGGTTAAATTCTAAGTTATACAGATTTACATATAAAAATTAAGAAGCTATTTTTAAATACATATAGTAAATGTGAAATTAATACACTGGAAAAATTAACAATAGTACACTGGAATAATGAAACTAACTAACCTTTCACTGCAGTTTCCGAGGCTAACTAATTTGAGCAGAGGCAAGACGGGAAAAACAAGAGATGGCGAGGGCGATTGGGGAAGGGGGATTATAAGGAATTGGGGAAGGAGGAGGGATCATAGCAAATTGAGGGGGACGGCAGATGAGTCAACATTTAGACTGGGGACAATGTTTTAATGAAAAGCGATTCCAAAATTCTTAGTGAGTTGGGACAAGTATTACAACCAAGAATTTTAAAATTGTCTAAAGTGACATCAGTTTTACATTTTATGCTGTGTTCGCGAATACTCGAAACTTCTTTAGTTTTTAAAATTTTACCTGTTCGGCCACTTATTCCCATATGCGAATAAAATCTAGCCCTGAGAGAGCGAACAGTGCTGCCAATGTAATTCCCAAGGAGACACCTAGGGCAGGTAAATAAATATACAACACCGCTACGCAACGAGTCAGGGGTTCGATCCTTCGCTGAGAAAAAGCTACCTAAAGACGTTTTATTAATAAATATGATGCGGAAATCAGTATGATAAAAAAATTTCCTTAACAATTTTGTAAATTTAAGCTTAAATTCCTTATTCAAAGGACCCATTTCAGGTACCAAGAAATATTTTATATCCTTCGGCACTGTAATACATGGAAGTTGAGGGCTATAAACATTATTTAAGAAGGATCTAATTAGTTTGTCTACATATTGAACAGGAAAACTATTATTAGTAAAGTATGATCTTAGATTATTAAATTCATCATTAAGTAAGGTAAAACTAGAGGTCAAATTATATCCTCTGAACAGGAGAGTTTTAATACACGACATCTTATAGTTGAAATCAGTAAAACTAAAAAATTCATGCCCAAACCAGTGAAAGTGGGTTTCCTGTAAACTGATGTAGTAATAGAATCACCGTTTTTCGAAATTAAAAGATCTAAGAAGGGGAGGGAGCCATTTTGCTCAGTTTCCATTGTATACGTTATATTGGGGTGCAAAGAATTTAGGAAGTTAAAGAATTGTTGCGCTTGTACCGCATTATCAAAGACTGCTATCGAATCATCAACAAAGCGTCGATAGAAAATAGGCTTGAGATGAGTGGGAGATTGTCTAAAAATTACACTTTCTAAATGAGTCATAAAAAAATCAGCTGCTAACGGTCCGACAGGTGATCCCATCCCTACTCCATCAATTTGTTGGTAAACCTTATTGTTGAAAGTGAAATAGCATTGTTTGAAGACCAATTCTAAAAGTTCCTTAAAATGAGACAATGAAAAACCATGAAAATTATCAACTGAGCTAAAAACCCTATCTAAAATAATGGCAATAGTTTCAGATACAGGTACATTTGTGAAAAGCGACTTTACATCAAAACTGACAAAAAACTTTTTTGAATCGAAGTTTTTACCAAGGAGGTCTTTTTGGAATTCAAACGAGTTATTTATAGTGTAAGCATTTTTCGCAAAGGGGGACAGGAGACGAACAACAAATTTTGCCAATTGAAAGGTGGGTAAGTTATACGAAGCTAAAATAAGACGGAGAGGTGTTCCAGCTTTATGGATACTTACTCTCAGTTGTTCGCATCTGGTGCTAATCTTGCTCAATTATACTGTCTGCCTAAAATCCATAAAGCTGGAACACCTCTCCGTCTTATTTTAGCTTCGTATAACTTACCCACCTTTCAATTGGCAAAATTTGTTGTTCGTCTCCTGTCCCCCTTTGCGAAAAATGCTTACACTATAAATAACTCGTTTGAATTCCAAAAAGACCTCCTTGGTAAAAACTTCGATTCAAAAAAGTTTTTTGTCAGTTTTGATGTAAAGTCGCTTTTCACAAATGTACCTGTATCTGAAACTGTTGCCATTATTTTAGATAGGGTTTTTAGCTCAGTTGATAATTTTCATGGTTTTTCATTGTCTCATTTTAAGGAACTTTTAGAATTGGTCTTCAAACAATGCTATTTCACTTTCAACAATAAGGTTTACCAACAAATTGATGGAGTAGGGATGGGATCACCTGTCGGACCGTTAGCAGCTGATTTTTTTATGACTCATTTAGAAAGTGTAATTTTTAGACAATCTCCCACTCATCTCAAGCCTATTTTCTATCGACGCTTTGTTGATGATTCGATAGCAGTCTTTGATAATGCGGTACAAGCGCAACAATTCTTTAACTTCCTAAATTCTTTGCACCCCAATATAACGTATACAATGGAAACTGAGCAAAATGGCTCCCTCCCCTTCTTAGATCTTTTAATTTCGAAAACGGTGATTCTATTACTACATCAGTTTACAGGAAACCCACTTTCACTGGTTTGGGCATGAATTTTTTTAGTTTTACTGATTTCAACTATAAGATGTCGTGTATTAAAACTCTCCTGTTCAGAGGATATAATTTGACCTCTAGTTTTACCTTACTTAATGATGAATTTAATAATCTAAGATCATACTTTACTAATAATAGTTTTCCTGTTCAATATGTAGACAAACTAATTAGATCCTTCTTAAATAATGTTTATAGCCCTCAACTTCCATGTATTACAGTGCCGAAGGATATAAAATATTTCTTGGTACCTGAAATGGGTCCTTTGAATAAGGAATTTAAGCTTAAATTTACAAAATTGTTAAGGAAATTTTTTTATCATACTGATTTCCGCATCATATTTATTAATAAAACGTCTTTAGGTAGCTTTTTCTCAGCGAAGGATCGAACCCCTGACTCGTTGCGTAGCGGTGTTGTATATTTATTTACCTGCCCTAGGTGTCTCCTTGGGAATTACATTGGCAGCACTGTTCGCTCTCTCAGGGCTAGTTTTATTCGCATATGGGAATAAGTGGCCGAACAGGTAAAATTTTAAAAACTAAAGAAGTTTCGAGTATTCGCGAACACAGCATAAAATGTAAAACTGATGTCACTTTAGACAATTTTAAAATTCTTGGTTGTAATACTTGTCCCAACTCACTAAGAATTTTGGAATCGCTTTTCATTAAAACATTGTCCCCCAGTCTAAATGTTGACTCATCATCTGCCGTCCCCCTCAATTTGCTATGATCCCTCCTCCTTCCCCAATTCCTTATAATCCCCCCTTCCCCAATCGCCCTCGCCATCTCTTGTTTTTCCCGTCTTGCCTCTGCTCAAATTAGTTAGCCTCGGAAACTGCAGTGAAAGGTTAGTTAGTTTCATTATTCCAGTGTACTATTGTTAATTTTTCCAGTGTATTAATTTCACATTTACTATATGTATTTAAAAATAGCTTCTTAATTTTTATATGTAAATCTGTATAACTTAGAATTTAACCCTCTTTTCTCAGTCTTTTAAAATTTGTCTGTATGAATAGTTTATAGAAATTTTCTGTTTTGTTTTTCATTCAATATTGATTTTAATTTCACATTGTTATTAAACAGCCTGAAGATGAGCGTATTGCTCGAAACGTTGCGCATTAAAGAAGACTTTTCATGCATTTACATTTCTCCTTGTCATTGGATTTCTCCTAAATATTATATATTTATATATATATATACTGTATATATATTAAATAAGCTATAAGAAGGATAACAAAATTATTTCTCTTTTATTTACTTATCTTTTATTTCTTTTAACGGAGTAATATTTCAGTTGTACGTATTACTTCTTATCCATTTTTATTTCATATTTCAAAACGTCGGAAAGATGCCGTCCAGACTAGTTTCAATTACGTTATCGCTTTTTCTTATTAAGAACTCTGCAACTTGTTTATTTAGGGTTATCTGATCGCAAAAATCAAAAACAAAAGACGATATTTGAACAGAGCCTACAAAACACAGTAATCCAACTTCTTTCTTAAATTCTTATGGAGATAGGGGACGGAACTTACTGTCACCCATAGATACAGAATAATATTAAAAGGAAAATAAATAAATCAAAGTTTTATGACAGTCTCAAATTATTAGAATTGTTGTATTACATATTACAACTGTCAGTAAATCCGGTACTTGATTTTAAATAAATTATTTACTAAATTTACAAATTCTTTTTTCCATTAATTAACTAGATATTGGACATATTAACTACATTTTAAAAATCTGAAACTTATATATTGAAATTAATGTTGTTTTTTTAAAATGGCTAGTAGCCTCGTAGTAAGCATGATTTTCCCTGAAAACATAAGTTATCATGGTTATTTTTAAATAAAAACATCTTTGTACGTTAATAGTGGACCGGCCAAAATTCAAAAATCGACTTTGAACGGCGTTTTTTGTTAATAGTTGGCACCCATGCTAAATCAATGTACCTGTGGGTGAGGAATAAAATGCAGGTGGATGCCACTCTCGCATTTGGCTTTGAAGGTCATTTTCGAGGTTAAACTGTGCAAAAAATGAAATTTTCTAATTTTAATTAAAAAAAAATATTCTAAACCAATTGGTTTGACCAAATGTTTCATTTTGCCACACTTAGTGATAAAGAAGTATGATGACACGCTTATTCCATCCGAATTACCAACTGAACGTCAAATTCAAGTTAATCACGACCGAAATTGTGCTAAAAATTTGTGATTTTTTATTTTAATTGGAGAATAAAAACATTGAGCAAGTCTGTTTGTCAAAACAATTTATTTTAACATGATTAGTGCCTAATAAGTTTGATGGCATGAATTAAGTACTCACAGTAACAGAATTATTACAACTAAATCACAAAGCAGTAAATATAGCCCCATAACTATACAGTTTACACACTAGTAACATCTACAAGTTCACGTTTCTTGATGAATAGCACCGAAATGCTGCACTGACAGTCACAATTGTGTGGATTGCAATTACTTAAGAACAGTTATTAGTTCCTTACAGCACATTCCAGGTTCTCTCGGTTTCAGCCCGGAAGAGAGACATAGATCTACTGTCCAGCTGGGTTACAGCAACCGCAGTCGTCACAACCACAAGCTGTCGTACACTTCATCCTTTTCCCGAAGCAGCTGCATCTAGCTGTCTTGCACTTTTTCTTGCAACCACAAGCAACAATCTCTAGGCAGGTTTCAGGGATTGGAGGAAGTCTTGTCCACACTGGTAGAGGCTCCTATCTTCCAACTTCCAGGCTGAAGTGTCCACCGGATCTTCAACATCTACGTGCTCTTTGTCAGCCTGGAGCCATATTTTAGCCTGATAGTTTGCCCGCTTCGCGTGGAGCTCCAGGGCATCCTTTGTCGGTGGGAGCATTTCCAGAATCTTCTTGGCCTTCCCAAAAAGGTGAACTCTGGTGTCATCAACTGTGTGTTGTTCCGGGGCGCCATACAAATGACACACAAACTTCTCAACATCTGCGATATCGCCATTTCGACCAATGGTGTGCAGCAGGAATGGGTGGTCACTGAACATCTTCCAACACTTCTTTTTTCCGTGACCACTGAAGGACGAGACTGTGTCACACCCGGTCAAAGCGTAGAAGCTGACCAGGTTGTCCCTGACTGGGGGCGACAAACTCTTGAATACATCGTGCACGGGGTAGCATTTTCGGTTCTTGGCCGTTCCGCACAACATCCACACTTCAACGATCTCGGTGCAAACGAAGTGAATCAGCAGCACCATTACATCAGTATCTTTGCACACTACCAGTATTCGTTCATAGCCCTGGGACGCTGCATCACATGAGTGAAGGATGAGCCTGGTGTCCGTCTCTTCATGGTTGCTATGCAGTAGTGGCTTCAGAGAAGCCACCCCCTGTCACCAGCTGACATCTTTCTTGAAGATCTCTGCCCTTCTTAGTGATGATGTTAGACAGAAACAAGGCTAGGTCAGCCTTGTTTGTATCCAGGGCCATGAAGTTTTTCCACACTTCAGGCAGTGGAACTTGTGGGCCATCAATGACTTTCCGAATCGGTTTCTTCTTGCTTACACGCTTTGTCCTGGTAACTGCTTTGATCGATCCTTCCCCTGCGTACCGATCAAAGATGACACCAACTCTTGTTGTGTGTTCATTGAAATAACTCGTCACGGCCTTGAAGAACACTTCAGCATAGTTACCGAATGTCCGACAGCCGCCAGGCTTGCCAAAAGCTTGGATGAGTGCATGGCCATCTATCATCACACAGGTCTTCAGATCAGAGCTTGGAACCTCTGAGCTTATGGTCTGCTGAGCCATCAGGACGTTCATCAGCTCAGACTTCGATGTCGAATTCATCTCTCCTCCTGCCTTCGCCAGACTAAATGGGACTGGGGACAGTTCATACTCCAAGACGTTGACCATCTCCACCATGCGACCTTCGGTCGCGGCATTCAGGAGCTGATGTAGTAGCTTTCTGTCAGCTTTGATGGTCTTCTGCATGTTCTGTTTGGTGGAAACTGTAGCTTTGTACACATCAGCGAAGGTTTTCGACCGATGTTTCTTCATCGTTTCATGGAAGCCTACTATCTGTTCAATCAGTCTCTCCTTCATGAAGCCGATTACATGCTGCTTTCCTCGATCCTGAGCTGTCAGCAGGTTCTCCACAACATCTGTGGGTGCAGTGTCTTTGGTTGCCAGTGAAACAAGTGGGATGTTAGTGGCGGCATCTGTATCTCCTGCTTCACTCACGTGAACTCTGAAGACGTCAAACTGCTTCAACTGCTGAACTAGCTTCATGACATCATGAGCGTCACGCCTAGTGCGAGAAGGCAGACTGTCAACCCGAGTGAAGGTGGCTTCCCCATCATCATCTTGAAGATTGAAGAGGCATCTTGTGTCTTGAGAGATGCGTGACCGCTCTGACCATGTGATGCAGAACCTGTCTCTTGCTTGGTCATTCTTTGTGATGCCGATGATACCATTGTGCATCTTGCATGTACGATTTATCCATTCGGTTGCCTGATCAGCTGGAACTTGGTTGAAGCGCTTCGCCGTCCTCTTGACGACAAAGTTCCCATTACAGAACTCTGCATGAACTTCTGGTGCTGACTTCTCAAGACCTCTCATATCAGCCAAGTAGACCGGCCCCCAACGTGCATAGTTTGTGTGGTCATAGATAGTTAGCCAAGGCAGCATTGCAGCAAAGGCTTCTATGTGGAGACTCCACATGCCATCTCTCTGAGCTCTGATGAAGGCCAGTAGGATCTCTACCATTTCCATGTAGGATGACCACAGCATGAAGTTGGGATTTTCAGAGTGCTGGTCATTGAATTCCTCCATGAGACTGTGGAATTTCTCATCTGCCAAAACGTCTGAGAAGTTGTCAACAGCATCGCGCATCTCATCTATGTCAGCTCTGTCTTTGAAAAGCGAAGCAACATTGAGGGCAAGCTGTTTGACGTTCTCATCTCCGTTGCCAGTTGCAGCCAGCCATGACTCAAACATCTGCCACTTGATGCGCCACAGTGCCTCATACGTCAGCTGGTGACCTCTCACAGCTCGGTAGTAGGCCTTGCCGTCCAGCATTGTCTCAGTGGTGTTAGCCGCGTACACACCTGCCTCTGTCCATAAGTCATCAAGTCCCACACTTTCCATGTGTTGACCAATGGCTTTCAGAAAGTTGAAGCAGATATGGAGGCCTCCCATGAGCAAGACCACGTTGGCAAATTTCGAGTTTGCCCAGACTAGTTCCTTACCCCTGCTGTACAGAGGCTGATCAGCAGTGATGATGGTGTACTTCTGGCTGACATACTCAGAAATGGCCATGAAGCGATTGATGACGGTGGTCATGGTGTCATTGTCATCTGCTGGTGCCTGCAGGATTGGCAACATCCCGGCGGTCGTTACTGGTGGATCCGCAGTGCTGACAGATTGATTGAATGCTCCCCAGCTTGGAACGGACATCGCTTCATCATGGATGCGTGACACCACCCAGGCCAAGTCCTTGGCACGTGCCCGGTCCCTCTCAGGTTCATGTGACAAGTCGTCTATGTCAGTGTCGTAGCCAGGAGGAGATGGCCTCTTGCCAGATGGGAGGGTAGCCTGGTCCAGCCTTTGGAACTCCTGTAGGTCATCAGGTTTGATAGATTTCGATCTCTTGTGCTTGCCACCCTTTTGGCCATGACTCTGCTGTGGAGGGGGCCTCTCTGCCATACCATCAGTTGAGTGCTGTGGAAGGTGTTCTTCCCGTCTAAGGTTGACTCCAAGACATCTATGTTGTCACAAGAGCAGTGAATCATTCTCTCTTTGACGATGGTGTCAGGGATGTAGACACATCCATTCTCAGCATACCTCTCCAGGATGTTCTGAGCGATGGTGGTGTCTATCCTTCTTACAGTGTCGATACCAATAGTGTGATTTGCCGCGTGGAACAGATCTAGGAGTGCTTCTGAGCGGGTGGCTTGGTGCAGAGTAAGACCCAAGCCCACATGCTTTGGTGTCAACTTTCGTCGGTTGGAGACTGCATAGACTATGTCCTGGGCAATGCTACACACACTCTGCTTCACTTTCTGGTCCTCTTCACTTCCCTCATCCACAGCATCCATTCCCCCAAAGAGCAATCGTAGAAACAGGTACAGACTGTCGGGTATGACGCGATCAACATGTTCCTGATCAAGACCTTGCCATGTCTCGGAGTGTCCAGGAGTTTCAAGAAGATCTTGTCGAACCTTCAGAGCCACGTGTACCATATCTTGGAATATGCTGCTAGTGGCACACATGCGGACATCAGCATCTTCATCTTCAGTAGACTCTGACTCAGAGGTGACAGGACCTTGTTCACAAGACTTAGCCAGTGCTTTGGAGATGATGAAATCTGAGCTCTCTCCAGGGTAAATCAGCAGCGGGCCCCTTGACAATGGGCGTACATAGCTGGCGTTTGATCCAAGCAGCCTTTGAACATCTTCGTAGAACGTTGTTCTCCTGGAGTATTTCACGGTGATGCCGGTGTCATTACACATACTCTCGTATCTGTCCCAGACGTCTCCCATGTCGTATACGTGACCACGAGACAGGCCTACTGTCAAGTCTTTGCACAGCTTCGTCATGCACTCATTTTCAGGCCCTTGCTGCTCCTCTGACACCGCTTGTTTTCTAGTACGTCTCTCAAATGTCACCAAACATGCCAGATGATAGCAGCCTTCAACTGCAATCACATCACTCACCGCTGACAACGGTATGCTCATGACAGGGTCGTGTTTGGCACGCTGGATCAAGTCATCTGACTTCTCCATTGTCTCCACCCTGTGCAGTTTCTTTGTGGTCTTCTTTTGGCAAAACATGCAGAGGGTCCAGTCAATCACTGGTGTTGAACGTCTACGCTTTGGGGGAAAAGCCTGAGAGCCTGCACTTTTTGTGGTCGCCGATGCACCCATGGTCTGCTGCTGACTTCGCAGCCTTTTGAGTTTGCCTTCAGAGGTGAATAAAGAGTAGCATGATTTATGCCACTTGAGTTCCAATGCATTGAAATCATCCTTGGAATGACTTTCCAGTCTTTGTAAAACATCAAGATAGTAGGTATCTCCCAGGTTCTTTCTCTCATCGCCCACAGTCATAGTTCTTGCTTTTCCTTCTGCTGATGCTGTGCGCAGGTCACCAGCGCTGCTTTGGCAGAAGAAGCAACAATCCTCACTGACATCCTGACGTTTCCTCTTGCGCTTGATGACAGCTACAGGGTCCATTGCTGATGAGCTCCCTATCTGCAAAGACAAGTGGGAATGGCAGTATGTAGTAGCCACAGATATATTGAAACAATTCGAAACATACCTATCCTTTAGCAGTATTATTATTATTATTTTACCAGCTGGCACTGTCTGCACTCTTTTAATTGCATATACCAAACCAATGTCTGGCCAGCCAGTGCAGTGAAAATATTAAACATGTGAAAGTATGCTATTACTTGCACTATGGTAGTAGTAGGCACATGTGCACCTCACCCAGCATGCTAAATGTAGTTTTAATGGAAATAAAGACATCCAGAGTCATAGTTACATTCAATTATTATCCATAAAATCACAAAAATATGCTTTATGTGCTAATGATACACACCTTTAAACACATTGTTACATAGAGCCACCACTGAAACGCAAACAATCGGAATTTTTCAGAATTTGACTTTTGTAACTTTGTATGGGACCTTCAAACCCAAAACTGAGAGTGGCATCCACCCACATCTTGTTTGGGATCCTCAATACTACTTATGTAGTAAGCCTACTTTCTAGGCCACTACAAATGGGTGATCTGTAGGCTACTATAAGTTATATATACGGTAATGACCGATTATTAGCAATGAGAAATGGTTACACAGTACGTATAAGCGTTAAATAAATACAGTAATGACAAGAAACACTAATTTAGGTAGGCTTATGAGATATACGGCAGTGAATGCACAACAATAAGTAATTAAGCCTATAATAACGGAGGTAATGAAAGTACGGTATGGTACAGTAAACGAATTAGGTAAGTGAACATAAAATGCATGAATAAGCACATAAACAAGCGGATACAAATATGGTAAGGTAATTGAATACGGAAAAATAATTTAACAGGCCTATTGCAGTCGTAATGGGAAAGTTAGTTTGCCGATTGTTCGGGAACACTTTGAGGTATAGCCTATTCGTTAGGCTGAGGGTACACTGAAGTTACCTAGGCTACGCGGGAGTTGCTTAACACGAAGATAGAAAGGTAGGCTTAGTGGGCTTGTAGCCTAATAGAAGGTTTACGTACCTGGACTTCGAAGGTTATGCTTCTGAAGGCGGACTGGCCTTACCGGCTAGAGAATGAGTGTTAAGGGCCGGTAGAGACTTGTTGAAAAGAGGGGCAGCAGAAATCTTGCAGGATGAAATTGTAGGTCGCCTCAAGTGGTGATTCATTTCGTGTATTGGTGAACTGTTGCTTAAAGGACTGAAACCAGCTGAGATCGAACGGCGCTACGTGAAAATGGAGATTCACGAGAAGGAGCAACGAGCAGAGTGAGGACAATTTTTAGTGAACTCGGGCTTATGTAGGCTCGGAAGACGCGTAGCGTTTCGTGGGCCTTTTTGGGAAAAACCCAGTACAATTTGCTTCTCTCTCCTTGAACTCACGTGTGTTTTTCGGTCTCTGGTGATTCACAGATGTTTGCGAACGGCGAGGAAAGGAATTTCCGGTCGGTCTCTACATATATTATAAACAGAGCTAGGAGAGGATTCTCA
>JAJOZX010000228.1:162500-190000 GCA_023014485.1 Bathynomus jamesi
CCATTTGTCAGAGTTATCCCACTGTATTGATTGGAATAATGCTTTAGTTTTATTTCACTCTAGCAACATTGTTAATAGAAATATTCATGAGTCTGCCATTATCCAACTTTCAAATAACTTCAACATAAGCAAAGGTCTTTTTCAACTCGATCCTCTTGTTTTGAATTCCTTCAAAACAGATTTAGATAAAAAGGGTAGGACGCTAAATCTTTGGTAAACTTGTATGCTACTTTATTAACTTTTAATCTTCATTTTATTTTTATATATATCGAAACTTGACTATAAAAGGCAAAGTGTTAAAACCCGGGCAGATTTCCAGTATAAATTTGTATTTTTATAATTCATTTGATCTTGTGCTAAAAATCGATATTTTCCTTACAAATCTGTATGCCTCGTTGTTAATCCTTTAATTTTTAATTTTTATTTTTACTTCTCTGTTTATTGCATATATATATATATATATTATATATATATGTGTGTGTGTGTGTGTAGATATGTATGTATATATATATGTATATATATGTATGTTTGTGTGTATGTGTTATTTATTTATTTTTTTTTTCTTTCTGTAGCCTATATATAGGCCGTAACCTTTTATGTACTTCAGTGTTCCTGAGGATGTCATTAGACGAAAGCGCTTGAGCACCTTTTTGTGTTTCCTTTCCGTCGTGGTTTTATTCATCATATATATATATATATATATATATATATGTAAAAAGTGAACAATGAACAATAGTTTTATGTTCGAATGTCCATTTTTACATAAGAACCAAAATCGCTTAACGCGAGTTTGGATAATAATTTTACTTGTAGCTTCCTATTTTTGTTCGTGTCACAAACCTACGATCTACCCTTTCTATGGTTTAGTCGTATCCATCATCCATTTTTCAGTTGTTATAAAAGTTATAATTAATTATGAATTGTCTTGCATCTCATCCCCGCCCCCATACGTCCATATTTTAGCTTGACCGCTATCCTTTATTAATTTTATTACTTATTCATTCATCTACCTATTGTCTACTTATGCCCTATCAACTTATCAGTCTATTTTTACTCGTGTCAATCTATGAAACGCAAAACTTTTGCCTTCGTTCGAAAACGTTCTCGTATTATTTTTTTCATTTTTATTTTTAATTATTTAACCTCCCGAGGTGAACTCTAGACAATGCTTAGTAAGTTATTATCAGAAATTCCACTCATCACAGCATAATTTGAACGCTTCTAAGATAAAAAAAGGTCTCCTTTCGCTTTGATTCGAATTTATAACATTATCATGTGTTATGTTATTATAATATACTGTATTGTTTCTCTGCCTGGCCACTAGTTCGTTATCGGCTTACGTCACATAGTTATCCCCGTTCTCATTACTTGTACTTACTATTTCTACCTAACTGTCATTCAAATTCCGTATTACTTATGTATTACGTTATCATAAATATCGTATTTTCCTCCGCTTTCCTCATCGCTGGCTAATTAGACTTTCAAACTCTGATAACCAACCAGGTTCTAATATTATTTAACATAATTTGGCGTAATTATTGTTAACTATAAATATATAACATTGTTGTTAATCCCCTTTAAATTATAGAACAACGGTTAACTCCCCTTCATTTATCAATGGTATCACCTATTTAGATTATTTCAGTAGTAGATATGTCAATTAACAATTTGCTAAAATTGTAATTAAATGTAATCCTTTAATATAATGTAATTGATGTAATGTACTTTAATGAAACTGTAATGAACAATAACTTGTAATGTACTTCAGTGAAACTAATTAAATGTAATGATTTAATTTATAATGTAAGAATGTACTTTAATGGAATTGTAATTAAAACAATAATAAGTGAATATGAATTAATTGGTAGTTGTAATCCATAATTGTAATCGTAATTGTAATGAACCAAAATTAATACGTACTCAGTCATGTACTCAAAATTGTGCTTATGTGCTAATACGAAATAATATCGCCTCCATAATTGTCGAATCGGCGATACTACTGTTCTTTTTTATTTTTATATTTTTTATTCTTTTTAGTTGAAATCATGTGTTTAAAAAGGGGGGAAACTTAACCTTCGATTGTCTCCCCCAAACATTAGACTATATTATGCATGTACCATCTTCATTTAAGACACTTCTAGATTACTCTTCTCATTAGAGATCTTCTCATTGGACTTCAGTTAGAGAACTTCATCGAGACTCTTCTTTGGACAGCAGCCTCGCTGCGGGGGGAGGGGGCAGAGGCCCCTTGCCCCTTAACCAAGAACGCCTCGTCTATACGAGACACCCCAGACCCAGCCAGGATAAGAAGAAGAAGATTATTTTAAGAAGAGGATTCTAAAAACTGGCGACCCTATACCAGGATAAACACATAGAAGAAGGAAGATAACAAGACTAGACCCTTTAACCAGGATCTTCACGACTCCAGGATTCTTCCAGTCTTCCAGACCCTTTACCAGGATAATAATAAGATTTTAACCAGAAGATTTTTAACCAAGAAGATTTTACCCAAGAGATTTTACCCAAGAAGATTTTTACCCAGAAGATTTTTACCCAGAAGATTTTTACCCAGAAGATTTTTACCCAGAAGATTTTTACCCAGAAGATTTTTACCCAGAAGATTTTTTACCCAGAAGATTTTTACCCAGAAGATTTTTACCCAGAAGATGTTTAACCAGAAGATTTTAGCCAACAAGACGTCTTCAGGACACGTCTCAAGGATTTCGCCGTAGAAATGTTATTAAGTACATTTTGTTTTTTTAAGTAATTTATAAACACTTGAAAAAAAGTCAGTATTATAACAGTTAATATTTAGTGTGGAGCCAGAATCAACACAAAACACAGTGAACATTTCAGACCCCAGTGATACATTTTTTTTTAGTGAAATAGAAATTGTAACACAGAGTTAATTGTAACAGAGTTAATTGTAACAGAGTTAATTGTAACAGAGTTAATTTCAGAGAGAATTTCAGTTATTTTCACTGTTATATTCAGTATAGAATAATTTTATTTTATGTACCTTCCCGTACATTAGAGTGAAATGTTGTTTACCTTTTTTTTATTTTGTGTTTGCAAATTTTTCTTCAATTACTGAATTAAATTGACTTGCAAATTAAGAGAGAGAGAGTTTACAGAGTTTAGAGAGAGTTTAGAGATTTATAGGAATACTTGAAGCAGGTTCAAGTTAGACAGCCCATTTTCAGTTTCAAGATACTACTTGATAAGAGTTCAAGTCAGTTTCATTTTCAGTTCAGAATACTTGATAAGAGTTCAAGTCAATAGGTTGCATCTAAGAGGGACAACCGCCCCAGAGATTTATAGAGATACTTGATAAGAGTTCAAGTCAATAGGTTGCATCTAAGAGGGACAACCGCCCCAGAGATTTCAGTTATATTCGAAGTCAGAGTTAGATTCGAAGTCAGAGAGATTTATATTCGAAGTCAGAGATTTATATTCGAAGTCAGAGAGATTTATATTCGAAGTCAGAGAGTTTATTTCAAGTCAGAGTTTTACTTGAAGTCAGAGAGATTTATTCCAAGTCATTTTTATTTCGAGCCCCAAGTTAGTTTTCAATGCGGTCAATTGAATTCAACTTTCTCCTTGTAATTTAAGAAAATGTAATTTAAGAATTTAATTCAACCTTTTTTTGTTTGTGAGAAGAAAATTGACCTATCTGTCTTTTCTTTTCATGCCATTGTTACGTATATAGATATATAGTTATGTAATTCATTAATTGTAACCAAAATAGTTTTTACAATTGTTTGTAACGATTTTGGTAATTATTGTAATGTATACGTGATAATAATAGTTGTGTAACAATTAATCGATCATGTACCTAATTTATCCTGCTCTGTACGATCGGGAAATTTACCCGTATGAAATTTCAGTCATTTAATTTTTAATAAAACTTCTACGCAATAAAACAGATGTATTTGTCTATATGCAAACAAGTTTTCAGACTAAAATATCAAATAATTCAAATTCTATCAACATTCAACGGAAAAGTATAATTTTTCTACTTAACAGGCAAAAAATTATTAAACCTTCTTAATATTTTTTTTATTATATAAAAATAATTTTTAATATAAAATTCAATTGAAATTATTAAAAGAAAAGATTGTTCGAAATGCTTCCCTTTCATTTCAATAACTTTTTATTCTTGATCGAAATTTATCTGATTCGATTTACTTTTATTTTTTTTAGAATATTATAAAATTGTATTTAGCTCGTGGAAATGCATAATTGATTCATATTTTTAATTTGTATTTTTTATTTTTATTTTGCTCAATTAATCATGAGTAACTGTCCTTAAATTGTTATTGTACCATTTGTAAAGTATCAAACGAAAATTATAGTCAAATTGACATACTACTACAGTATATGATTGTGAATTTCATTAGTCGAATTTAATCTGTGTCTCGAAATTATAAACATAAATACACATTTGACCACAGGTCTATACATCATCCACTACGTAATTCGATTTGTACCTACAACAGTCAATAAAAATGCATGCACACTATATATATACTATATATATACACAAACCTGATGCTAAAATCATTAAATATCACAAAAAAACTATTTCATTACGTAAGTGCAACTTATGCTATTTAGTCTTAATCATTTTTTGCTTAATATATAAATTCTCGCTCATGCATTTATACAGTTAATTTAACAATCTGTCTCGAAATTATCAGCTACACACTTTATACCTAGCACACAAAAATACACCCTAGACCACAGGTCTATACATCATCCATTACGTAATTCTATTTTTACCTACACTAGTCAATCAAAATTAGCTTATAGCTTGTATGATTTATATTTTTCCCTCTTACCTATTCATTATGAATATAATTTATCCCACGAAGAAAAAATAAAATTTTGTAAAAAATTTTAACCATATCATTCTTTGTCTAACTTAATTGTTTGTCTAAAAACGTACTAATCCTTTTATTCTGTTTGTATAAAAGTCGTTTTAATCTTTGATTTTTTTTAATATTTTGTAAGCAAGTGTCATTTTAAAAATTTGATTACTCTGCATTGTACTCAACTACCCGAACTCATTCTGTAAAATTTCTATTGTAAAGAATGTCGTCATTACTTACGATGTTATTTTCTCATTTGTATTGTATTAATGGTACCCTATTAAATTATTGTATAAATATCATTTTTAAAAGGGGAGAGTAATGTAAAAGGTGAACAATGAACAATAGTTTTATGTTCGAATGTCCATTTTTACATAAGAACCAAAATCGCTTAACGCGAGTTTGGATAATAATTTTACTTGTAGCTTCCTATTTTGTTCGTGTCACAAACCTACGATCTACCCTTTCTATGGTTTAGTCGTATCCATCATCCATTTTTCAGTTGTTATAAAAGTTATTATAATTAATTATGAATTGTCTTGCATCTCATCCCCGCCCCCATACGTCCATATTTTAGCTTGACCGCTATCCTTTATTAATTTTATTACTTATTCATTCATCTACCTATTGTCTACTTATGCCCTATCAACTTATCAGTCTATTTTTACTCGTGTCAATCTATGAAACGCAAAACTTTTGCCTTCGTTCGAAAACGTTCTCGTATTATTTTTTTCATTTTTATTTTTAATTATTTAACCTCCCGAGGTGAACTCTAGACAATGCTTAGTAAGTTATTATCAGAAATTCCACTCATCACAGCATAATTTGAACGCTTCTAAGATAAAAAAGGTCTCCTTTCGCTTTGATTCGAATTTATAACATTATCATGTGTTATGTTATTATAATATACTGTATTGTTTCTCTGCCTGGCCACTAGTTCGTTATCGGCTTACGTCACATAGTTATCCCCGTTCTCATTACTTGTACTTACTATTTCTACCTAACTGTCATTCAAATTCCGTATTACTTATGTATTACGTTATCATAAATATCGTATTTTCCTCCGCTTTCCTCATCGCTGGCTAATTAGACTTTCAAACTCTGATAACCAACCAGGTTCTAATATTATTTAACATAATTTGGCGTAATTATTGTTAACTATAAATATATAACATTGCTGTTAATCCCCTTTAAATTATAGAACAACGGTTAACTCCCCTTCATTTATCAATGGTATCACCTATTTAGATTATTTCAGTAGTAGATATGTCAATTAACAATTTGCTAAAATTGTAATTAAATGTAATCCTTTAATATAATGTAATTGATGTAATGTACTTTAATGAAACTGTAATGAACAATAACTTGTAATGTACTTCAGTGAAACTAATTAAATGTAATGATTTAATTTATAATGTAAGAATGTACTTTAATGGAATTGTAATTAAAACAATAATAAGTGAATATGAATTAATTGGTAGTTGTAATCCATAATTGTAATCGTAATTGTAATGAACCAAAATTAATACGTACTCAGTCATGTACTCAAAATTGTGCTTATGTGCTAATACGAAATAATATCGCCTCCATAATTGTCGAATCGGCGATACTACTGTTCTTTTTTATTTTTATATTTTTATTCTTTTTAGTTGAAATCATGTGTTTAAAAAGGGGGGAAACTTAACCTTCGATTGTCTCCCCCAAACATTAGACTATATTATGCATGTACCATCTTCATTTAAGACACTTCTAGATTACTCTTCTCATTAGAGATCTTCTCATTAGACTTCTTCAGATTAGCACTTCATCGGGAGGGGGCAGAAGCCCCTTGCCTCCTTAACTTAAGTATTTTTAGATTCCGGCCTGAGCCATGGTCGAAAGAGGTCGAACCTCTACCCCTTGTAATTCAGAGTACCAACTGTAATTTTTAAGAAGTAAACCTCACTTTAAGAAGTTTTTATCTTTTTCCTTCGAGCCGTGCTCGCTTCAGAACTTAGTCAGAAAAGTCGATAATTATAAAAAGAGAAGAATTAATAAGCAGAAAGAAAAGAATTAACAGAGTGTCGACCCCCTTAGGCGACCGAAAAGAATTATAGAAAAGTATAAAGAAGAAGCATCCGTTGCAGCCTCCTAACTAGAACCCCCTTCGAATCCGAACCGACAAAGGGCCATAAGGGGGGGTTAACATATATATATATATATATATATATATATATATATATATATATATACACAATTATATTAAATAATTAAATATACTGAAAATAAATACATACACTTTATCTTTACTGCAAAAAAATAAAAAATAATATAAGAAACACGAAACGTATAATCGCCAAAATAATAGTTCAGGCGAAATATACACAAACACACACACACACACACACACACACACACACAATTGTATTTGACCGACTTTCTCCTTACGTTATATATATAAGATAAACAATAAACACCAAAAGAAATATTTATTTAAACGTTATTCTGTCTATTTACTTTCTTTCTTTCAAATCGTCTCTGGAAGAAACAATGTACAAATTTGCCTCGAGCCGACCGCAAAGCCAAACCACAAAGTTCCATTTGACCTAAATTCATCCCATATCCTAAGAAAAACCTCTCTTCACTTCAAATATTGTTAGCATCACTGTTATCATAATGAATTTAAAACGTTATAAATATGTACAGAAGCATCACGTGATTATTTCCCAAAAGACTAAATTAGCCTTTGATTATGTAATAAGTTTCCTTATCATTTTCTCAATGCAACAATATATATATATATATATGATATATAATATATATATATATATATATATATATATATATATGTAGAGAGAGAGAGAGAGAGAGAGAGAGAGAGAGAGAGAGAGAGAGAGAGAGAGGACGACACACACAAACACACACACACATTATTGATTTTAAATCACTGTCAAAAATTATAACTATCAGAAATCAACTTAAAGGGTTTGCATCAGACAATCGGTCAGACGCAGCGCTCAACTCAAATGATGCATACAAGTATCCTAACTTTTGTATTATTATTATTACGTGCGGTGATTTTACGAAGTTCAAGCTTATCCCCCTCCTCTCTAATTGTCCTGGTGAAGTAGTGAGTTGTCTTCTTTCACTCTCCACTTCACATAGGTATACCTGACTCATCGGGGCTTGTTCTGTACCATGCGTCTAATATTCTTTTACACACCATAGATTTTAGTTCCTAATTTATTTTCCGTACCGTAATAGTTGAAATTTCTCAGTGTTAAACTTCATATAAAATCCAAGCGACTTCTCCTAAACCTTACTACATTATTATCCCTGTCCCAGCCTTCATGCATTAAAAAATTCTACTTTATTGGTAACCTTCGATTAGCATCCCCCCGAGTTGTTCATTTTAACGAGGGTCAAACCTTTCACACCGTCTTAGACCTACAGTTTAGGGTGGAAACCGAATTAAGCTGCAGCACGGGCGGGGAGAAATTACAATGTCATCGCCCGATCTCTCAACAGCACCCAGCGTCTAATCCACTAGGATACCTAGGGTACCCATTTATCTACCAACCCAAACAGACATTCATGAACTAAATACAAATTAACCACACTCCTACGCGAGAAGTAAAAAATCAAACCGAATACATTAATTGAGGGTCGAATAGCATGGCCGCAAACGTGTATTTTGCAAATATTTGAAATTATCGTGGCAGAGACTGTAAAATGCAATTAACACACACACACACACACACACACACACACACACACATATATATATATATATATATATATAACCAAATCCACAAGTCAGGAATCTTGAGAAAGCCGAGATTAGTATGGCCGCAAAACATAATAATGCACATTCTGTTTGTAGAGATCTTCTAGATTTCTTATTTTGTAATGGCCTTTGTTTTACTGTGCTGTTTCGTCAGGATTATGAAGAGTAGCAGCGCCAATTTTGTTTCCTGCGGTACTGAGCTGAGCGACTCTGATGAAGATATTCCTATAACGACTTGCTTCCGAAAATTGAGGCTCAACTCACATGGCCGAAAAAATAATAATGTAAAATATTGTTGTGATAGAGATGGTTGTTCAATGTTGCGAGGGATATTGCATGAAGGGATGGGTTGGGGAAAACCGAGAAAAGTATGGGCGCAAAGGAAAACATTTTCATGGTAGAGATTTGCAAGTGCCAATACACAATGACAGCATTAAATCTACGGATTAAAGATAAAGACACCATTAGTCGAGCAAAGCATGGACCCATAATATACGTGTTACGAATGACCAGAACTGCACAGCATACTCCAGGGAACCAGGGAATTGTACAGAGAGAGCACAATCTTCTTGTTTTCGCCTCCTAATATAACCCGATCTCTTTCTCTGTTTGTGGTATCTACTTTACCTATAAGTTCTGTGGCGCGTGCAACAGGCTACATCCAAAAGAGGAGAGCAGTTCCTCTGCGGTTCAGTTGAAGAAAATGGATAGGCCGAACCTTGCACACTATTTGCGGTGTAGGAATTTTTTCCCTGGAATCGTAACCACTGATACATCCACGGTATGGGGTGCATTACTTATTGAGGTACTTCTTGTCCTTGTAACTCCCTATCTTTCATGTACACTTTCCACATTATGTCCGGCAACTAATACAGAAACTCTTTCTAAAATTGTGAAAGAAGCTTTATGCAAAAGTGTAATGAAAAAAGACCAGCTTCAGAGTTCATTCACACCATACGTACACTTATCTCGTGTACACAGCTAGTGGAAAATAAAACGCACCAATGAAACTCTAGACTCATTTAAAATAACCTAAAGTAAGCATATATCACCCTCAACTTCGTACAATTTTTTTCTACAACGCACTCTTTCATCTCTCCTTGGACTATCTCGTGATGGGAGGCCGTTCTATGCGCCCAGATGATGTAGTGACCCGTGGTACAGGTGCTACGTAAAACTGTAGGTCCTCTTCGTCAAATGACCTTAGATATTGCGAAGGGAGTTAAACAGCCCACATCAATCACTCGACAGAATGCACTGATGACGCAACGTCGTATACATCCGGTTACAATAACCAAATATGAATTATATGACAACCAAACCTAATGGTTACATTGATTACGACACAACTGGAATGAAGTTTGTAACCCAACCACGGTTAGTGAATTAACTTTTGGATTAACCTTTTGGACTTCTTGTGCAAATTATTTTTTATGTACGTATGTATATATATATATATATATATATATATATATATGCAGCAGTTATACGAGTATATTTTATGCATAAGAGACAGATTTGTGGCTGAAGATATGCTAATAATTTTTAAGTAAACGTAACTATCATGCGCAATACGATATTTCTGTGACCCTTCTAAACTATTTTCTGTTCTCATATATATATGATTTTGTCATTATACAAGTAAATTATATTAGCATAGTGATGGTATGCATTGTACAAATTATACCTTTGTTGTGAGTTATGCAAGCCGTGGATCTCAGCTGTGTATTCTCTCACGTAAACGAAAAATAGTGATGGCTACCTTTAATATTGCGTACTCGAGTTTTATGAAGTGATATTCGGTAAAGTGTGAAGATGTGGTGAACACTGAAAGACCTCTATTCTACCATCCTTTGATGCTTTTAAGGCTACACTGAACCGTACGAAGGAACAAGAGGTACAAATACTCTACGACTAATCTGGCGAGAGCATTGCAGGATTTCTTAGCACAAGTGATGTATTGAACTATGTTGTAGAACTAAACTTTATAAAAGCTTACATATACCGTAAATTAGAAGAAACAACACGTGCAGAAGAGAAGCAACGGATATGGTTAGCGAGTCTTGTTGATGAGTGTTGCGACAAGCGAAATTACATTATGTTGCATCATAACGAGTACTCGTACCCTGCGACTGAGAATGTAAATCTTGTCATCACGGAGAATCTTAAGTATTTTTAACGCTACATTAATATACAGTATATCATGACGAGGTTTGTAGTGAGATTGTGGCTAAAGGTCTGCGTGAGTATTTAGTAGAATTTAGAGACGAGTATCGTTTGCTAGGCAAAAAGGAAAAATATGGGCTCATGTTTCTCTCAAATAGTGCGCCGGAATGTGAAGATGTTTAGTTTGTGGAAATGAACGTGTGGTGAGTGATAAAACATTAAAACCGTTATAAAATGTGTTTAGTTCGTGAAAATGCTCGAAAATGTCTGGCTGGGTGGTAGATAAATGAACATCCTATTGTTTTTTGCTGGAAACTCGGAGGCTGCGCGGTCAACTCATCCATCGAGGTTTTCAAGTTCTTACACGGGTTCAACGAAGTCGATTTTAGAAGCATTTTTAGTTTAAATGATAACTCGCAACAATGGTATAATTTGTACAATGCATACCATCACTATGCTAATATAATTTATTTGTATAATGACAAAATCATTTATATATAAGAACAGAAAATAGTTTAGAAGGGTTACGGAAATATCGTATTGCGCACGACAGTTACGTTTAGTTAAAAATTATTAGCATATCTTCAGCCACAAATCTGTTTCTTGTGGATAAAATGTACTCGTATAACTGCTGCATATATATATATATATATATATATATATATATATATATATATATATATACTAGTGATGTAGCGGATGTCATTTTTTTCACATCCGCGGATGCGGATGTGAATGCGGATGTTTGATTTCGACATCCGCGGATGCGGATGCGGATGCGGATGTCTACATTTTCGTTATTTTTTAGGATATATTCGAGATTTGTTGTGTTTAACGTATATAATAAGTTATTATATAGAGAGAGCTGCAGCTATAATGTAGTATAATTGATTAATTGTACAATAATTGCTGTACTTTTCTCTGAACATATAAAATAATATCAAGCATCTAACTAATATAGAAATCAATTAGTGAATTCGTCTGCAAATAAATTCGTTATATTTTGTCGAGTTTCAGCCACAATTAGAAACCATAATTGTGTTACCAGGATGCGGGACGTGAACCGAACTCAAATGCACCCCACCGACCTCTTTCCCCAACCTCCACCCTTATAGAAAGAGATCTTTAATTAGCTTGATAACTATTTATATTAAGTTTAAAGTTTTATTAGGCATATTTATAAATGAGTAATTAAAATAAAGTAAACTAAGATGTTCATCGTTTAATATTCAAACTTAATTATAGGAAGGTTATGCTTAAGGAACATTAATTTTTCTGCCTTTTCTGCTGCCAGTCTGTTTCTCTTTTCATCATATATTAATCCAGCACTGCTAAATAATCTCTCGCTTGGTACGTTTGTTGGAGGACAGGCTAAATGTTTCCTTGCAAGTTTACTCAAGTATGGATAGATATTCTGCGTATTTTTCCACCAACTAATAGGATTGTCACATGCAGCCAGGCGTTTTTCTTGGTGATAGCTCTCGATCATTTTTACTACATCTTTTGACATCGCGTAGGTCTCGTCATCGCTGCTTGACTCAAGAAACTGAGAGACAGATTCTGTGATAGATTTGCTCGTTGAAGGTGTTGGTTCTGTCACTGAAACTTTTATTCTTTTGGTGGGTGGCGAAGCGACAGATTCAAGAGATTGAAGCTCTTCAACTGCTTTGCCAAGTGATGATTTAACTCGTTCTAATGTACTAGGTGAAAATAACTTAGCTTTGTAACGTGGATCTAAGTAGGTTGCAAGAGAGTAACTTCATACAAGAACAGCCTCTCGTCTTTTCGCTTGCATCACTTTTGCGCACAATGAACTAGTTCTATTAATATAGTAGAATTTGATAATTTCCGCTTATTAATGACGTTTTATCTCAACGGTCCACATCCGCACGACATCCGCAGTCCAAAGTGCGGATGCGAATGCGGATGCGAGAAAATGTGCGGATGTTCCGCGGATGCGGATGCGGATGTGACCTACATCACTAATACATACATACATACGTACGTACATAAAAAATAACTTGCACAAGTCCAAAAGGTTAATCGAAAAGTTAATTCACTAACCGTGGTTGGGTTACAAACTTCATTCCAGTTGTGTCGTAATCAATGTAACCATTAGGTGTGGTTGTCATATAATTCATATTTGGTTGTTGTAACCGGATGTATACGACGTTGCGTCATCAGTGCATTCTGTCGATTGATTGATGTGGGCTGTTTAACTCCCTTCGCAATATCTAAGGTCATTTGACGAAGAGGACCTACAGTTTTACGTAGCACCTGTACCACGGGTCACTACATCATCTGGGCGCATAGAACGGCCTCCCATCACGAGATAGTCCAAGGAGAGATGAAAGAGTGCTTTGTAAAAAAAATTGTACGAAGTTGAGGGATGATATATGCTTACTTTAGGTTATTTTAAATGAGTAGAGTTTCATTGGTGCGTTTTATTTTCCACTAGCTGTGTACACGAGATAAGTGTACGCATGGTGTGAATGAACTCTGAAGCTGGTCTTTTTTCATTACACTTTTGCATAAAACTTCTTTCACAACAATTTTGGAAAGAGTTTCTGTATTAGTTGCCGGACACAATGTGGAAAGTGTACATGAAAGATAGGGAGTTACAAGGACAAGAAGTACCTCAATAAGTAATGCATCCCATACCGTGGATGTATCAGTAGTTGCGATTCCAGGGAAAAAAATTCCTACACCGCAAATAGTGTGCAAGGTTCGGCCTATCCATTTTCTTCAACTGAACCGCAGAGGAACTGTTCTCCTCTTCTGGATGTAGCCTGTTGCACGCGCCACAGAACTTATAGGTAAAGTAGATACCACAAACAGAGAAAGAGATCGGGTTATATTAGGAAGCAGAAACAAGAAGATTGTGCTCTCTCTGTACAATTCCCTGGTTCCCTGGAGTATGCTGTGCAGTTATGGTCATTCGTAACACCTATATTATGGGTCTATGCTTTGCTCGACTAATGGTTTCTTTATCTTCTCTCCGTAGATTTAATGCGGCCATTGTGTATTGGCACTTGCAAATCTCTACCACGACAATATTTGCCTTTGCGCCCATACTTTTCTCGGTTTTCCCCAACCCCCCCCTTTATGTGCAATATCCTTCGCAACATTGAACAACCATCTCTATCACAACAATATTTTACATTATTATTTTTTCGGCCACGTGAGTTGAGCCTCAATTTTTCGGAAGCAAGTCGTTATAGGAATATCTTCATCAGAGTCGCTCAGCTCAGTACCGCAGGAAACAAAATTGGCGCCGCTACTCTTCATGATCCTGACGAAACAGCACAGTAAAACAAAGGTCATTATAAAATAAGAAATCTAGAGGATCTCTACAAACAGAATATGCATTATGTTTTGCTGCCATACTAATCTCGGCTTTCCCAAGATTCCTGACTTGTGGATTTGGTTATATATATATATATATATTAGGGTGATTCAAATATGGGGGTAAAAAATTTTTTTTATATTTTAATGTGTTCAACCCTTTAAATGGTTCATTTCAGCATAAAAACAACTATCCTAAAATATTTTAGCAAATTTTTAATTTTTAGGGGTTGCTACCAGCAATTAAAAATTGACAGAACGACTCAAATTGTCAAATGTTTCCACACCACCCAGGGGGTACAGTACAAGGCGCATTGCTTTTTTTTAACGTGGAAAGCTCCCCCGTAGGTCCACCTTAACCACAAGCATGCATAATTAAATAGCATGATTTTGAGACATTAGCTGTCCTTACTTCATCAATGTTTCTTTCTTTCTATCAGGGTAAACAGCCCTGTAGTTTTTCACTACTTGTAGCAAGAATTGTTTTTGATCTTCATCATGTGTTAGTATTTTATTATATTCATCCATTAATTTTACTCCTCTTTCCGCTATATCATTCACGACTTTCCACTGTTTGATAGATTTCTTAGCGGAGTTATACTCTTCATCATTATGCCATTCTTTAGCATCTTTGAGTAAAAATTTTGAACTAAATTCTGTTATTGTAAAGAATCTTTGAGTATTTGATGACAAAATCTTCTAATTTCTTCGTTGGAATAAGTGCAGGATCTAGAAAAGCCCGTTTTGCAGGAAGAGTTTCTGTTGTATTTTGCAAGGCCTTTACAATTTTGTTTTTCGTTTCAGTAGGCACTTCATCATCATAAAAGGCCAAGGCTACCAGTTCTTCTGATAGGTACCAGAGGTGACCTAACAGTTTTTTAATAGCAACAAATGCAATTGTGTCATTTATTTGTTTGTAGACTACAAGATTCTGTAATAATTCCAGAGCAAGACGAGGAGCGCAAGATGGCACAGGAGCTGTAAACTATGCCTTTACATATAACCGAGTAGCAAATAGACAGATGTCTTTTAGTCCTTTTTTGTCTTTTAATGAAATTTTGAACTGAGATTTGAACATAAAAATTTTTAATGAATATGTAATTTTGGCCATCCACCTAGCCCGATGAAGTCCCGCTGGATGTTTAAATTTGATTCCACCTTTTGGTTCACCTCCCCAAAAAATAATTGTTAACTGCAATAGTTCTAGGTAATCGTCTCTTGGTTGGAATGTATCTAGTTGATTTGTTGCAAATATAATTATGTCATCTTTGATGTCATGAATATTTTCATAGATATCTGGATCTGATAATGCTGTCTCGTAGTCCTCCTTATTAATGCTTGACCATTTTTCTCTGAACTTCTTAAAAAGGACTATATCTGGGCCAGAAGATGGTGATGAAGACTTTGAAACAACAGCTTCCAGCATAATTTCAAATATATGGTGTCGACATGCCAGCCACAATAAATCGTTGTCGAATTTTTGTTCTAGAAGAATAGCTGCACCATTTCTAGGACCAGTATTGGCTGCCGTTGTATTGAAACACATGCATTTTATTTGTTCGCAGATGTCCCATTCAAGCGATGTCTGATTGTTTGCATTAAAAAGAGACGCATTTCTTCACTCAATTTTGCAACATCAAGACTTCCTAATAATTTATCATCAAACAATTTTCTACGTTTGCAAACCTTACTTTTCCATGTTGAAGGTTGTGCAGCACAGAAACCAGATTCATCACTTTTACTCTCCTCTGATTCTGATTCTGATGATGTACTGGTGAGTCTGACAGCCTCTTCACTCTTCTTTCTTTTGATCTCTTCTTCTGCTTTCCTCTTTTCATAACGTTGTTGCTTTTCTGCTGCTCTTTTCTCTTTTTTAGCAACAGCCTTATCAATGGTACCCATTTTTCCATGACGTCCTTTCTCACGTTGCATTTTCAAGAATTTCTTATCATCTTCTATTTTTATAAGCTGCATAGCATTCTCATGAGCAATGTCAAATAAGTTTTCCAGTTTATCTTTCCATTTTTCTTCTTTATTATTTAAATTTTGTGATCTTTTCAATTTGTTTGCTTTGTTTTCTTAAGCAGCTGTCATTCCTTCAGTATTCCTTGAATTTTATCTACTACATGTTTTGTTTTGCTGGTATTCCTGCTTTTTTCCAAACTGCTAGCACATCATCTGCAGTAGAGCAGCATGATTCTCTAATGTCTTGCTTTTTAATATTTCTGTAGTGCATGAAGAGGGCCATCATTTCCTTCTCTGATGGTAATACGGATGTTTTTAGTACTGCAGAGGGCTGCCCAATTAGCCATACTTCAGTTTCTTTCTTGTAGAACTTCTCCCAAATGAGCTACTGGGTGATGGTGAGTTAGGCCTAGCTTCCATAATCGATTAATTGGTATCAAAATTACGAGTTCCAAGCAACAATTAAAAGCAAGCTAGTATATAAACCATTAATTAAAAATTCTGAAATATAAACAATTAAACATAAAATCATAAGTTGTAAAAACAAACAAATTGAAAAAGAGGGAAACTTTGACGCCTGGTGCACATAGTAAATTTTATTTAAAAAACCAAATTTGGCATACACTACTTTTTTGTCATAGGGAACAAAAATACAGGTTGAACAATTAAAAAAAAAACTGATTTTTTTGAATCACCCTAATATATATATATATGTGTGTGTGTGTGTATGTGTGTGTGTTTGTGTGTCTGTGTGCGCGCGTGTTAATTGCATTTTACAGTCTCTGCCACGATAATTTCAAATATTTGCAAAATACACGTTTGCGGCCATACTATTCGACCCTCGATTAATGTATTCGGCTTGATTTTTTACTTCTCACGTAGGAGTGGTTAATTTGTATTTAGTTTATGAATGTCTGTTTGGGTTGGTAGATAAATGGGTACCCTAGGTATCCTAGTGGATTAGACGCTGGGTGCTGTTGAGAGATCGGGCGATGACATTGTAATTTCTCCCCGCCCGTGCTGCAGCTTAGTTCGGTTTCCACGTTAAACTGTAGGTCTAAGACGGTGTGAAAGGTTTGACCCTCGTTAAAATGAACAACTCGGGGGGATGCTAATCGAAGGTTACCAATAAAGTAGAATTTTTTTAATGCATGAAGGCTGGGACAGGGATAATAATGTAGTAAGGTTTAGGAGAAGTCGCTTGGATTTTATATGAAGTTTAACACTGAGAAACTTCAACTATTACGGTACAGAAAAAAAGTAGGAACTAAAATCTATGGTGTGTGTAAAAGAATATTAGACGCATGGTACAGAACAAGCCCCGATGAGTCAGGTATACCTATGTGAAGTGGAGAGTAAAAGAAGACAACTCACTACTTCACCAGGCCTATTAGAGAGGACGGGGTTAAGCTTGAACTTCGTAAAATCACCGCACGTAATAATAATAATACAAGAGTTAGGATAATTGTATGCATCATTTGAGTTGAGCGCTGCGTCTGACCGATTGTCTGATGCAAACCCTTTAAGTTGATTTCTGGTAGTTATAAGTTTTAACAGTGATTTAAAATCAATAATGTGTGTATGTGTGTGTGTGTTTGTTTGTGTGTGTCGTTCTCTCTCTCTCTCTCTCTCTCTCTCTCTCTCTCTCTCTCAATCAAAAGCTAATTTAGTCTATTGGAAAACAATCACGTGATGCTTTTATACATATTTATATCGTTTTAAATTGATTATGATGATAACAGTAATGCTAACAATATTTGAAGTGAAGAGATTTTTCTTAGGATATGGGATGAATTTAGGTCAAATGGAACTTTGTGGTTAGGCTTTGCGGTCGCCTCGAGGCAAATTTGGACATTGTTTCTTTCAGAGACGATTTGAAAGAAAGAAAGTAAATAGACAGAACAACGTTTAAATAAATATTTCTTTTGGTGTTTATTGTTTATGTTTATTATAATATATATATATATATATATATATAAGGTAAGGAGAAAGTCGGTGAAATACAATTGTGTTTGTGTGTGTCTATGTGTGTATATTTCGCCTGAACTATTATTTTTTGCGATTATACGTTTCGTATTTCTTATATTATTTTTTATTTTGTGCAATTGAAGATAAAACGGATGTATTTATTTTCAATATATTTAATTATTTAATATAGTTGTGTGTGTGTGTATATATTATATATATATATATACATATATATATATATATATATATATATATATAGTATGTATATTTCCCTGTACTGCTACATTGATGGTTATATTTTTGGATCATATATATTCCTCGTTGATATTTCTTATACGGTACTATTATTATTTTTATTTTATTTTTTTATCATTCCATCGTATATTTATTTCCTATATATTTCCAATATTTTTCTAAATAAACAGAATGATGTAATGGTGTTTTATTTATTTCAGTTTAAATGTATTTCTTTTATTATTAATATTGGGTTTCGTTTAAATAATTAATTCTCTTTCTGAATAACTTTAAGGAGAAAGTTGCGCATGCTTTTAATAAATAAAAACACTATTTGGCATCTCAGGTAAATAAAATAAATGGTGGTATCTAGCACCTCACCCTAATAATGTATACCTGAACAATTAAAATAAATGCTATCTGGTAACCCCCTCCATATATAAAAAGTGATATCTAGCAACTCACCATCCTCTATATAAGACCTGCTTGGGTTCGGACGATCATAATGATGCAGACTCCGGCGGAATAAAGAACTCTCTCCTTCCTTCTTAGGTTAAGACTTAGGTTAGGTTTCCCTTTGGGGGGGGACATCCCACCTTCTCCCCCAAAGACCTCCTCCGTCTCTCCTTTCTCTTCCTCATCTTAGGTTAAGGCTACCCCTTTGGGGGGATGTCATCCTCCCTTCTCCCCCTGAAGACCCCTCTCCCTCTTCATTGCATACCTCCTCCCCCTTCACTGCATACCCCACCCACTTTGCAACATACCCTACCCACTTTGCAACATACCCCACCTCCTTTTCAACATACCCCACCCCATTTGCAACATAGCCCCACCCCACTTTGCAAAATTTATCATTACCTCTGCAACATTCCTGCACTTTCGCATTTTGCGCCCATGCTACTAGTGATAAATTGGAAATCTGTGCAGCGATAAATTAGGTTCTATATCCGATATAGAACCTAATTTATCACTGCACAGATTTTCAATTTAACACTGCACAAATTGAAATTATTACTGCGCAAATTGGTTATCACTGCACACTAAAATTAGATATGGTGTGAAAAAACGGGCGGGCGGAACAGCACACCTAACCTCTTAGAAGCTATTTTAAAAAGAGTATATGCGATCTTTTCAGGAAAGATCACGAGAAAAGGAAACACCAAGAATATTAAGAGAAGAGGAAGAATTGAGTTGTACAGTATATTTTTGAAGATAAGGGGATAGTTGTGTGGAAGATTGTAACAAGAAGACAGATGAAGGAACCTGGTTTTGGGGGCAATGAAAGGCACAAAGTTTTCCCTGCCCCAATCAGAGATAATAGAAAGATCAGAGGTCAGGTGCGCCGTAGCCGTCTCACGCGAAGCATAGAGTGACTAGTGAGAGGGATGCTTTGTAAAGTGGGTGGAGAAGTGAAGAGTGGAATTATCGGCATAGGAGTAGATAGGATAGGAAGTGTGACTTAAAATATCATTAATAAGTAAAAGGAAGTGAGTGAGTGAAGGGACAGAGCCTTGAGAAACACCACTATTAATAACTTTAGGAGAAGAACAGTGGTTATCTATAACCGCAGCTATAGATCGGCCAGAAAGGAAATCAGAGGTGAAATTTTTTTTAAAATTATCATATAAATGTACGAAAACTTTTGCATTTCAACCTTTTTTTATTTTCCTCAAACTTTTCTGATGTTTTACAATATACAGTATATTGGAGTTGAATTAATTTTTTTGTTAAATTTTTCAAAACAAATGGTAAACTTTTCATAACTATCCTCTGCATGGGACAAACGATAAGGATGAATATAACTAAAATATTTCTCTGTACGAATACTTATGAGGGCCACTGTGTATATATATATATACAGGGCTATTCAAACTGATTCATCCGATTTCAACTGAGAATACTTCCGTACCTATCAACCGTGCATCAAACTGTGGGCATACACCACATGAAAGAGGAAATCTCCGAGTTTTACAAGATCACCGCGAGAGGGCTCCAAAGTCACGCCGTGGCCTAGCCTAGCAACAAACAGTCAGTGTGAAAATGGCGTCCGCACAGCAGAAGGCGTTTTGTGTGTTGCAGTTTTCGAGCCCCCTAGGTCACCGGATCTTACACCGTGCGACTTCTTCCTTTGGGGGTACGTTAAGGATACTGTGTACGTGCTACCATTGCCCACATCTTTGGATGAGCTCCGAACTCGCATTGTTACTGCCGTAGAGTCAGTGACAACGGACATGCTGGAGCGAGTATGGGAGGAATTCGACTATCGTGTCGACGTTGCTCGTGTAACTAGGGGAAGTCACATAGAGCATTTATGATGTGAGAGACAAAATGTGGACAGTTTTTCTTTTGGTTGATGTATCACAAATCACTCTGTATTTGTAACATTAAAAAATATTCTCATTTGAAATCAGGTGAATCATTTTGAATAGCCCTGTATATATATATATATATATATATATATATATATTTCTTTTTACTGGTTGCTATATCAACCATCAGGGCATGAGAAACTGTGGAAAAATGAAAGGGGTAGGGAGTGGAGAAGGCCATATCCAGAATTGTTGGAAGATGACTTGAAATGTTGCTAGTCTCCTTTGTTTGCAGTGTTACAATATGAGGACGTCCTGTCTGATAATGAGACTGTAATTACAAATACAACTCTCGTCGAACTCTGTGTAACATGCTTTAACCTTCTGAAAGTCATTCTGACCTTATGAGGAAACTTATTTACTGGTCCGTAAGTGTTGCTCTGGTAAAATATTTATTATTTCGCTTAAAGGTTTTGAATTTTATGTATCTTTTAATTTCTCTCACTGAAGTGGAACCCCTTATATATATATATATATATATACACACAGCATATATATAGTGATGGACCGGATATCCGCATCCGCATATGCGGATATCCGCGTCATTTATCGCATCCGCACTTCTGACTGCAGATGTTATGCGGATATTACCGCTAATAAATTATGCAATTTACAATTAAATTAGCTTATAAAGTAGCTTATAAGGCCCAGCCATGCACATTTCATGTAAAGTATTAATTATTAATGAACAAACAAATATATAAACCTCAAAATATAAATACCTGATAACACAGAAAATTGAATGAAACTTGTTTCATTGAATTTTCTGTGGCTGAAACTCTTGAGAAAGTTATTATTTTTATCATAATGAAAACATTAATATTAATTTTAATTCTTATGCATTGCCTGCCATAATAGTAATATCACGAAATTTGAAAAATTATGTCAGATATTCATAATTATATATTATATTGATAGATTAACTAAATATCCGCATCCGCGAATATTGAAATAAAAAGTCCGCATCCGCATAAGTTGAAAAACTGACATCCGGTCCACCACTAATAGTATATATATATATATATATATATGCATTTTAAGTGCAACAATCGCACTGAAAAATAATCTGGAAAGAGAAAAGGCAATAAAGTGAAACCACGCGATTTGGGTTCAAATTCCAGTAGCTCTAAGTTCCCTACTTTATTGTCGTTTCTCTTTCCAGATTATTTTTCAGTGCCGTTATTGCACTTAAAATGCATTTATCGTTATCGGACCAGTTAACTTCCGATAACTCGATATTTAGTCTGTTAAAGTCCGTTAACACGTTAACTGCGAGGAGTCATTCACGGAAGATCACCGCTCCGCGAATGAATTCAACCGCCATAACTTCAGTCTGCCAATTCCGTCCTCTGCCGCAGTGGAACGGCTTCTCTCTCGGCAAGGACATCCTGAGGCCCAAGAGGTCAAGACTGGCAGTTGGGCCTAACTTTGAGAAGTTGGTCTTTCTGAAGGGCAACCAGCACATTGTGTCATAGTCTTTAATAAATGTGCCTAAAATTTAATTTTACCTTTCAGTTCCCGCCATAATTATTCTCTGGTAAATTAAAATTTAGTTAATGGTTAATGGTTACAAGGGTTTCAAAACATGTAATCAGTACATTTTTTATTAAAAATATAAAAAAAAGTTATTAAGCAAAAAAGTTGCAAAACTTGATAAAAATACAGTTAAATACCTATTTATTGTTGGATTTTGCATAAATAAACATTTTCTATGGATTTTAAAGCTTTTTTCCTTGATTTTTTTAAATGTTAGTAAAGAAATAGTTATCGTTAACGGATTATCGTTAACTTCCGTTAACTTTGTAGTAAAATTATCGGATTATCGTTATCGGAGTTAAAAATTGGGGTTAACGGATTATCGTTATCGAAGTTAACTTTTTGGTTAACGGTGCCCACCACTGCTCCTCTCTAGTGATCTCTCTGTCCCCCTCATGCTCCTCATGATTTACCCGCTCCTCCCGTCTCACCTCATCATATTGGTTCTCGTTATTCAAAAGCTGTCTAAAGTATTCGTTCCACGTGCGGCCACCTCACTTTTATCAGTGAGGACTTCACCATGTGCATTTTTAATCGCCAGTGTTGTTTTCTTGCTTTCTCCATTTTCATACTTCTTAGCCATGCTATACAGTAACTTCTTCGAGCCTTGAAAATCCTCTTCTAAGTCCCTACCTATTTTCTCCCACATATAGCGTTTCGCTTTTCTTTTAACCTCGTTGGTGTGGTTTCTCATTTGGACATATTCTTGCCTTGTTTGCTCATTTCTATCCTTAAGCCATCTCCTAAAAGCACGCATCTATTTGTCACTGCCTCCTTTACCTCCTGGGTCCACCATGCCGTCTTTTTCTTTTTTGACCCACCGACTACCCTTTCTCCAATCACCTCTCGCTGTATTTCTTCCATCGTTCTCCTAAACTCAACCCAAACCTCCTCCACTATTTCCGTAGCTACCCTTTGTCCGAAAGCCTCCTCAGTTCTAGTTCAAGTCTCTTCCAGTTTTTCTTGTATGTTCTCCCTGTACCCAAGCTTCTGAGAGCAGTAATGAGCACCTATAGGGTCTCCCAGAGCACGGTGGTGGGATCGGAGGAGTGGTTTGATGTAAGTACAGGAGTTAAATAAGGGACTGTTCTGTCACCCATTTTATTTATTGCCTACATCAACAGGGTTATGGAACACATAACTGAGGAAATTGAAGAGGAAATAGAATTTTTTGGATATGCTGATGACGTGGTTGTTGGGACTAACACAGCACAATCCCTGGAGAGAATTATGCAGAGGTGGGATGAGAGATTGAGGGAGTATGGACTGAAACTGAATTATGATAAAACTGAATATATGGTGGTAACGAGGGGAGCGAACGAGGATGGAATCTTTGTTTGGGGAAGGGAAATGAAAAAGACGGACACATTTAAATACCTTGGTAGTGTGATAGCAAATGATGCGGGTATGGATGCAGAGGTGAATGAAAGAATTGCTAAATATAGCAGAAATGTTTCTTTCCTGTACCCCCTATTGAAAGATCAAAACATCCCTAAAAAGGTAAAGACGCATATATACTCAACAATATTGAAACCAATTTTACTATACGGCAGCGAGACTTGGGGCCCTAACCACAAGGACGAGGGGAAAACTGCAAGCAGCTGAAATGAGGGTCCTGAGATTGATAGAAGGAGTAAGTAGATTGGATAAAATAAGGAACACTGAAATAAGAAGGCGATTGGGTGTAACTTAGGTTAATGAGAATATTGAGAGGAACCAACTGAGATGGTACGGGCATGTCCAACGAATGCCGATGGAAAAGACAGCAAGAAGAATGCTGGAATGGGCCCCTCAAAACAGAAGACCAGTTGGAAGACCCAAGATCCGATGGGTGGATAACATCAAGAGTGCTGTCGAGAAGTGTGGAATCAGTCTCCAACGGGCAAACTTGATGTGTGGAGATCGTGAGGCATGGAGGAGTCTCGTCCGAGGGCTCCCAACTGACAGACCGGTTTAGGTCTATCAGGCGCCTGGTAAGAAAGGTAGGAATATATATATATATATATATACCGGGTGTTTCAAAAGTCCCTCACTAATTTGATTTTCAATTTTCTTTGCAGCTAATCGACCAACGACATTCATCTTGTGGTAAACTCTTACTCAGTAGTTGAGAATCTTTTTGAGTCTACATTTGAAGTTTTGCTCCGTTTTCTTCTGCTACCATGCTGACTCTAGAGCAGAGGTGTAAAATCGCTGCATGGCAGGAGGTTTTTCAATCTGTCGTCGAAGTGCAGCGACGATTCCGGGCAGTCTACGGACAGCATTATGCACCGGATAGGAACACCATCGTCGCCACCCACCGGAAGTTTATGGAGAGGATCCGTAAAGGACAAACCACGATCAGAAAGACCTCGAAGTTTGCGGAGTGAGGAGAATGTCGAAACTGTCCGTGAGGCGTTTACTCAGAGTCAAGGAAAGTCCATTCGGCGAGCTGCTGCGGAACTGAACATCAGCGCGACATCTATCCAACGGATTTTGCGGCGTGGTCTCAAGCTGTATCCGTACAAGATCCAGGTGGTTCAGAAGCTGGAACCTCAAGACTACGATTGCCGGGTGGAGATGTGTGAGACACTGCTGCATCACTACGAAAGAGACCCATCGATCCTGGAGCACATGTGGTTCAGCGACGAAGCTCTCTTCCACCTTTCTGGTCGCGTCAATCGGCACAACACCCGCATCTGGGGAACTCACAATCCTGCGGAGATCCGTGAACATGAAAGGGACACGCCGAAATTGGTCGTCTGGTGTGCCATCTCCTCAGCTGGGCTGATTGGTCCGTTCTTCTTCCGGGATCAAGATGGAAATTCCGTGAACGTCAACGGAGACAATTACCTTCGTATGCTTCAGGAGTTCTGCATCCCCCAACTGTCAGCTGTAGCTGACATGCAAGAAGTCATTTTCCAGCAAGACGGTGCCCTGCTCATTACTCGCGTGAGGTTCGCTCATTTCTGAATAAGCAGTTCCCGGATCGGTGGATTGGTCGCCGTGGTCCCATCGAATGGGCTGCTCGCTCGCCTGATCTTACCCCATGCGACTTCTTTTTGTGGGGCTACATTAAGAGCAAAGTGTACGCCACCAAGCCGCGAGTCTCCCCACACTAGAAGAACGGATCAGGAATGCGTGTGCTTCTGTTACTCCCGAAATGTTGTCCAATGTCGGCCAAGAATGCGTAAAACGGTGGCTCGTTTGTTTCGAAAAAGACGGTGCCCACGTTGAGGTGTACCAGTGACTTTCCAGTAGACTTATGAAGCCAAGTTTGATGCCACCAAAATTCTCATGAATCGTAGACCCAGCAACCAAATTGTCATTTGGTTCCTCTTGTAATTGCTATTTTAATAAAATTTTAAAAATAATGAGGGACTTTTGAAACACCCTGTATATGTATATATATATATATATACACAGGGTGTGTCATAACATGGGAGACGCACTTTCAGGATGGATTCAGGACCTGAAAACAATGAAAAACAAAACATAAACATATATATATATATATATGCCCGAAATCGCTTTGTTTCCGAGCTACAGCCCGTTTTGTGTTCCAGCAATTCTTTCCGCAAACTGTTTACAAACACTGCTTGCCTACAATGTTTGTGAGTGTGATCGAGACGTATTTCATGTATGGCCTTGCCGATTGTAATGCTTCGTACACTCTATGACATGTTTCAATATCGTTGAATGTAGAGCCATCAGTCAGTCAGAGGTGCATCGCGGTGTTTCACTGTTCGTATTCGTAACTTCTTACCGTAAATAAGTGCAGTCCAGTAAAAAAAAAAAACCTTAAAAGTTTTGACGAGGCGTGTTCAGGCGTGTATTCAAGTGCAAGGCGGTCATTTTGAGCACTTCCTTTAAAGGTAAGGCGGATACTTGCTGGAACACACAAGAGGCTGTAACTCGAAAACAAAGCGATTTCGGGCATATGTTCATATAAACTTTTTTCATTGTTTTCAGGTTCTGAATCCACCCTGAAAGTGCGTCCCACATGTTATGAAACACCCTGTATATTCTCGGAGGCCAATGATGACATCAGAAAGCTAATAAAGGCCATAAACCCTCCATCCCCCAATATAATGATCTGCGGAGACTTTAACTAACCATTTATAAAATACAAAAAGGTGGATAGGAATATATATATACATACCAGGACACGGGGACACAAGAGAAGATCAGGAGCAAGCAAGTGACAAAAAGTGACAAAGCAATACCTGACGTAGATGCATTCTTGGAGGAGAAATTGCAAGGAGAGTGTAAAACAGACTTTGATTTTACCCCAGATGTAGCGAGAGCTATAGGACAAATGTACCACATTCAGCTGCAGGTCCGGACAACTCGAACGCATTATTGATTAAAAACTGTAAAAATGAAATAGCTACACCTTTATACTGGATATGGAGAAGATCCCGAGACACTGGGGAAATACCGAGCATCTTGAAAAGAGCAAACATTGTCCCTATATATAAAGGAGGGGACAGATCTCAAGCAAAGAACTATAGACCAGTGTCATTGACGTCCCACCTCACCAAAGTATTTGAAAGAATAGTCAGAGCAAAAAATTATGATTTTTTGGAGACACTGGAAAGAAGAAGAGAGAGGTACACCATAATCTACATATGGAAAATGATCGAAAAACTGGTACAAAACCTCAAACTAAACTCAATTACCATCCAAACAACGCTGAAAAATAGGAAAGGCAGAATGTGTAGTGTTTCCAAATTAAAGGCCCGACAAGGGACCTCCTCAACAGTAAAGGAAAATAGCTTGGTTGTTAGGGGGCCAAGACTTTTTAACCAGTTTCCAAAGGACCTCAGAAACGTTACAGGAGTCAAAGTTGAAGTCTTCAAGAGAAGACTAGATGCCTGGCTCAGGACGGTACCAGATGAGACAGGTGTATCTGGCTATGTACGGTGGAGAGCGCAAAAAAGCAACTCGCTCCTCCACCAAGCCAGACCGAGAGGCGGGGCCACTAGCTTGACCTTCGTGTGAAGAGAGACCAACGCACGGAGCAGCAACAAGGTTAACAAGGTTTTATATATATATATATATATATATATATATAAAGTTATTATATATATATATATATATATATATATATATATATATATATATATATATAAAGGATTACTTCATTCAAAGAAATGAAAAGATACAATACATAAAATTCCAAACCTTTAAGCCAGTGTTGGCGAACCTCTGGCACGCGTGCCCATTTGGGCACGCGATCAAATTTGCCTGGCACGCCTTAGCATAGAAATTGTTATCCAAAAAATGAGTATAAAATAA
>JAJOZX010000228.1:192500-245000 GCA_023014485.1 Bathynomus jamesi
GGCAATTTACTCTTTAGAAATGTTTAAATGGTTAAAATACCTAATTTCACCGTTTCATAAATAATTAAAGAAATTATTGAGAGTTGATATGACTGCCGTTGTTTCTCCTGTTCGTGTGAGAATTGGAAATAAACAGTATGTCATGAGTGTTTTAAATCAGTGTTTCTCAAACGGTGGGTCGCGACCCCCAGGTCTTAGTTTGTTTACCCCTGCCCCTGTAGTAGTGATTTGTGCGCAGAAAAAAAATAGAAACCGCTTCGTGAGTTTGGCCAATATGCTAAAATTGTTGACGAGAAAATGACAGTCGTTTGAGCTGCTTAGGATGGAAACTTTTTCTTTTTAACTTATAAATTATGAAAAGTGAAATTAAATATTTCATAAAATACAAAAGAAACTTTTCTAAAATTAGACAAAATTTTAAAAAATCAGCTCCATTCAGTTTTCAAAGTTACTGTACGTTCCCATGTAAAGTTAAATAAGGGTTTGCTAACCACAATATCTAACAAAAATGAAAGCAAGTTTCAAAGTAATTTCGATGGGTCAAAAGAGCCTTTGTTCTTGTCGAGTTAGACCCGTAACAATGGGCTTGATTGTACACAAGAGTTACAAACTCCCTGCACCGATAGTCTACACCTGGTTTGGAGAAATCATTTTTAATGCAAGAGTTGTCAATTATTTTGCATATATATATATATATATATATATATATATATATATCTACAATTATCTACAATGAGTCTAAAATCTTGAGATCTTAAGATCTTAAGATCTAGACTAGAGTGTATGTATTTCGCAAAAACATTTGTCTGGTGAGTTTTATCCTCTTTTGCATTTAAGTGGTGGGTTGTCCAGTGAGTTTTTGTCCGGAGAGATTTTGTCCGTGCCTATATATATATATATATATATATACATTCAACTGCAAAGAACACGCAGTATAAATAACGTAAAGAACGACGCTTGTATAGGAGATATTCCGCGCAAGACGAGAAAGAGAAAACAACAAATGAAAAAATGAAGTACCACCTGGGAATCGAACCCGGATCTTCCGATTGCCGGTCAGACGCGATACCACTACACCATGGACTTCACTCTTCCAAATGCCGTAATTCCTCTACATACTCGCAGAAACCAATGCCCCAAGGGGGCACCTCCCGCATGCCGTAACATTATATACATTCAACTGCAAAGAACACGCAGTATAAATAACGTTTTTGTCCAGTGAGTTTTTGTCCGGAGAGATTTTGTCCGTGCCCCTATATATATATATATATATATATATATATATATAGGGGCACGGACAAAATCTCTCCGGACAAAAACTCACTGGACAAAAACTCACTGGACAACCCACCACTTAAATGCAAAAGAGGATAAAAACTCACCAGACAAATGTTTTTGCGAAATACATACACTCTAGTCTAGATCTTAAGATCTTAAGATCTCAAGATTTTAGACTCATTGTAGATAATTACTCTTTATCTTTCAAATTGTTCATCTTTCAAATTGTTCTGTTTTTAACCAACCAACCAATATTTATTTTTCACCAACCTACCAATCTTTCGTTATAAATTAATGTCCAGTTAGGTCAATTGAATGCTCGGTTAGGTCAGTTGAATGCCAGGTTAGGTCAACTGTACGCCCTTGACGATTGGTTAGGTTAAGTCATGATATTTTGGTTAAAAACATTAATTATTTAAAGTGCTCTAACATGTTTGTTTTTCATTTCTCCAAAAAAAGAAAGTTATTTTTGAAATCAGTGACCAACTACATTAGTATACCGATTTGGTTCAGTGACCAACTACATTAGTATACCGATTTGGTTAAAAACAGAACAATTTAAAAGATGAAGAGTAATTATCTACAATGAGTCTAAAATCTTAAGATCTAGACTAGAGTGTATGTATTTCGCAAAAACATTTGTCTGGTGAGTTTTTGTTCTCTTTTGTATTTAAATGGTGAGTTTTTGTCCGGTGAGTTTTTGTCCAGTGAGTTTTTGTCCAGTGAGTTTTTGTCCTGGATATATATATATATAATATATATATATATATATTATATATATATATACAGGGCGTCCCAAAAAAATGTATACACACTTTAAATACTTATAAAGGCAGTGTTTATTAAAATACATTTCATTTTCAAAATGTAATAGAATCTACAGACATTATTTAATTGTTTTGTCAACGCCTGTTTCAAACTGACGTCCGTTCTGGTCCAGGCACTGCTGATAACGCGAAGCAATGGAATCGCAAACATCACGAAACATTTCGTTTGGTATTTGTGTGCATTCTCGTTCAATGGCTGTTCTCAATTCAGCGACTGTTGCAGGTTTTATAGCGTAGACTTTGTCTTTTAAGTATCCCCATAAAAAAGTCTAGTGGTGTGAGGTCTGGTGAACGCGGAGGGTATTCTACGAAACCCCTTCGTCCAATCCACATCCACATCGTGCCAAGTACCACTCGCAATACTCCACTCTTCGGTCCGGATCATCTTCATTAATAGCATGGACTAATCTTGGAATGTAACTTTTCCATTGACAGCGCTTCAAAATGCGTTGGACAGACGATTCTGAAATTCCTACCTCACGACTCGCTTGCCGCACAGATTTTCTTGGACTTTGGTGATACGTTTCCAGTACTCTTTCTTGCTTTGTGGGGCTTGTCGATGTCTGTGGTCTTCCGGAACGCTTCTTGTGGACATTCTGAACAGTTCCATCGGCTTCAAACTTATCTCTAATTCGAGTGATGGTAAGTCGCGTTGGTGGATCTGTTTGAAACTCCCTCCTAAACTGTCTTTGCACTTCAACTGCGTTTTCACACTTCCAGTAGCATTTTAGAATGAATTTCCTTTGTTCAAAGCTTAGTCTGACTGCCATTATTAATTCTAATGGGTTAACTTGGAAAGAAAGAAACATCAATTGAGCTATCAGCTGTTAAAGTGTGTATACATTTTTTGGGGACGCCCTGTATATACAGGGTGGGCCGAAAGTCTGGATCCATAGGAAAATATTTATTTTAATACATAAATTACAACAAATGGTAAATAATTAAAATGAATATCAACTTTAACTCGTAAATGTGTATCCGTGATACGTACAGTGGTTCGTACTCCAGTATAAACAACAAATTATAACAAATGCTCAAATTGGCGGCCTCTGACATCGAGACACTTAGGGATGGAGTTTATGATTTTTAATAATTCTTCGAATTGACGTTCTCGAGATGCGTGTTTCATTTGATAATCTTCTTGTTGACTTTACTGGACTATTCGTTAAAGTTTCACATACCATTGCAGAGGTATTTTCATCAGTTGCAGTTTTTGGACGACCAGAACGCCGTCGATCATGTACACTTCCTGTTTCTTTGAAACGTTTAAACAACTTGCCAACAGTCGCATGTGTTACTGGATGCTTATCAGGATGATTTCTATTGAATTCGGTAGCAACTTCTCTGTGTGTAGCGCCCTGTCTTGCGTACATGAGCACAAGTTGTACCCGGTCTTCTGTTGTTAGATTCGAAACCATTTCTGGGCTGAAATAAAAAAGTATTTGAGTATTTATAATGGAGTACGAACTACTGTACAGTATCACGGATACGCATTTACGAGTTAAAGTTGATATTCATTTTAAGTATTTACCATTTGTTGTAATTTATGTATTAAAATAAATATTTTCCTATGGATCCAGACTTTCGGCCCACCCTGTATATATGAAAAAAAAAAAAAAAAAAAAAAAATATATATATATATATATATATATATACTATATATAATATATATATATATATATATACACATTATAACTGCAAACATGCAGTATAATTACGTAAAGAACGACGCTTTGTATAGGAGAATTATCCGCGCAAGATGAGAGCGAAAGAATAAACAAATGAAAAAATGAGGTACCCACCCGGAATCGAACAGGGATCTTCCGATTGCCGGTCAGATATGATAACCACTACACCACAGGCCTCACCCAAACAAATGTCGTAATTTCTCTACATACGCGCACATGAATATATATATATATATATATATATATATATATATATATATATATATATACCGGTATATATATATGTCAAAGTGTGTAACCAGCCATTTCGCGTAATGGCTGAAACTTTTATTCATTTCGTGAAATGGCTGTTTCACTTGGTCATTTCGCTAAATGACTAAAATCTTCAGCCATTACGCGAAGTGGCTGAAATTCTCATTTCGTGAAATGGCTAAAATGACTTTTGTCATGAATTCATAGAAATAACAAACATCACAATAAAATTGGAAATCTTTATTTAACTAACTATATCTGCTAAAACATATACACATCCACAGGTCTGTTCAAATAAGTGAGAAAAACTCTTCAAATACACATTTGAACACATTTGAGTTTGAATTTTCACTATAGAGGTTTTCAAATACTAACCGGGCCTTCAATGTTATTCCGATATCCGCCATTGAAGGCCCTTCCAATTGGTTAGGTTAAGTCGTGTTATTTTCATTAAAACTAACGAAAATAACGCAGCTTACAAGATTATTTGCCCCGTTAGGTCAACTGCATGCCCGGTTAGATCAACTGCATGCCCGGTTAGGTCAACTGTATACCAGGTTAGGTCAACTGTATACCCTTGACAATTGGTTAGGTTAAGTCGTGTTATTTTCGTTAAAACTAACGAAACTGGTTGAAGATTTTAGTCATTTCGCGAAATGACCAAGTGAAACAGTCATTTCGCGAAATGGCTGGTTACACACTTTGACTGTAACATTATATATATATATATATAGGATCAAGTAAAGATAAGCACCCCTAGCCTTCTTTAATTAGCCTTATAAGGCTAACTAACGAAAATATCACGACCTAACCTAACCAATCGTTAAGTCAACTGTATGCCCTTGACGATTGGTTAGGTTAGGTCGTGATATTTTCGTTAGTTAGCCTTATAAGGCTAATTAAAGAAGGCTGGGGGTGCTTATCTTCACTTGATCCGGGGGTGCTTATCTTTACTTGATTATATATATATATATATATATATATTATATATATATATATATGGAGCAAGGGTAGTTTACGTCTCCCTGACGCAAAAGGGGACACAAACTACACTAGGTCAAAGTTGGAGAACGTAACCTACACTAGGATCTTTAGGAGACATTTTTTAAATGAATCCACCAAATAAAACATTAAAACCAACGAAAATATTACGACTTAACCTAACCCATCGTCAATTTATATATATACAGTAGACGCCGTTTATAATGTCCCATTCGCTGCCAAGCCAAAAGGACACTATATCCGATAAGACACTATATCCACAGTTTGGTCTCTCGAGGGTTGCAAAGTTAAAAATAATAAATATGTACTGTATATCAATATATTACAACATAAACACCTTTATTATGCAATTTCTCATTAATTAAAATTGTTTTTACAATTCAACTGAAACATCAAAACTATATTCATTTTACATTAAAACAAAACATTTTCATTCCATGACCATCTAGTAAGCTTGTAAACAGCACGGCATCACAAATACAAGTATAAACTAGAGCTGCCAAGTAGACTATACTAGCTGAAAAGAGACAATATAATCGTAATCAGAGACTACTATCCATAGCAATTACCATGTAAAAGTAACTGTTTACTAGTTTTGAGACACTATAAGCGGCGAGACACAATATCCGGGGACATTAAATCTGGCGTCCACTGTATATATATATATATATATATATATATATATATATATATATATATATATATATATATATATATATTGACGATTGGTTAGGTGTTAAGTCGTAATATTTTCGTTAGTTTTAACGTTTTATTTGATTAGGTATACGCGGACAAAGTTGGGGAACGTAAACTACACTAAGATAATGTAGGGGAACGTAAACTACTCTAGAATAATGTAGGGGAACGTAAACTATACTAGGCACCACAGGGGGACGTAAACTACACTTGCTCCATATTATATATATATATATATATATATATATATATATATATATATATATATATATATATATACATATATATATATAGGGTGTCCCGTAAGTCTGGACCCATAGGGAAAAATAGTAAAATTACAAAATAGTCCAAAAATTTATTACATAATCTGTTCAAAGTGTCCGCCGTTGTGTCGCACACATAGTTGAAGACGCAATCTCCACTGCGACAGCACTTTCTGAATCACAGTCGCAGAAATTTCTTGACACGCCTCCACAATGCGTGTTTTAAGGTGGAAAATGTTCTGAAGTTTGACCTCGTACACTTTGGCTTTCAAGTGGCCCCACAAATAAAAATCATAATAAAAAATAATAATAAAATAATAATAATAACAATAAAAAAATATATTATAAATCCCTATGGGTCCAGACTTACGGGACACCCTGTAATATATATATATATATATATATATATATATACACACCCACCCCAATGTCTCACAATACAGTATATGAAGAAGATGAAGCAATTTCTAAACTTTGTTTCTTATTTTAAAAATATTCACCTTTATGTCTTTCGAATTGAATTGGTTTATTCATTATTTTTATGTGCAGTATATAAACCCTAATATGGAGTTAGTTATTACGTGGTAATTTATTAATAGTTTCAAAACCTTTTCAGGACTTACACACGATCGACTTAGAGGATTTTAGACACAGTGGAACGAACATAACAGCTTTGAGGATAGTCGATCCAGAGAATGAAATCGTCAAACGAGTTGTATCCGATTGGGGGTTCGATCCTCGACATGTCGGAAGTGTTATTGAAATAAAAGACGAACAAACGTCCACAACAACGTCTTCAGTCGGCTCTTCCGTTGATATTTCTTCCTCAGTATCGTTTGTGTCAAGTTCCTCTTCTTCTAATACTTCCTCCTCGTCCGCCGGCATCCCTTCTGCCTTCATTGGCATGGCTTCAGCGTCCACTTCGGCAATACAAAAATTTATTGCATCTAAACTCACGGTGAGATGTTTTTTATTATTGGGTGAGGGTAAGAGGTGTGTACGACTCATTTGTAACACGTGCCTCGACGTTTTTGTGTATATATATATATATGTGTGTGATATATATATATATATATATATAGATATAGGTGTGTGTGTGTGTGTGTGTGTGTGTGTGTGGTGTGTGTGTGTGTTAGGGTGGTCCACAATTACATAGAAAAAATTTGTTTGAATCTTTGGGGTTTTACCCCGTTATTTTTCTTCCTTTTAAATTTTTTTTTATCCCGATCGGATCATTTTAAGACGTGTCACATGGAGCCTGAAGATTTACCCAATAAGCCTAAGTAGTATGGGCGCAAAAGGAGAGAGTGCAATGCAATTGCAAATGTTGATCAATGTTGCATAAGTTATGCAACAAAGGGGAGGGGAATGTTGCAATTTGATATGCAACAAAGGGGAGATGGGAATGTTGCAAGATGTATGCAACAAAAGGGGGAGAGGGGAATGTTGCAAGAGCAACAAGGGGTTATGCAACTTGGAGGCGGAGTTATCCCCCGAGAGAAAAAGAGGAGGAGAGAGAGCGGAAGAGAGGTGTTCGCCTGGCAGGAGCCAAGCGCATATTAAGACTTCAGCGAGCGGCCGTTGTCTTAATATGTTCCTAGTCAGCCAGTTGGCTTATGTGGCTGAGTTGCCAGTTTGCGCTATTTATTTCATTAAAGCATATATTCTGGCTTAATCCGCCAGTTCGCTTAGAAGGCTGAGTTGCCAGTTTGCGCTATTTATTCAATTAAAGCATATATTCTCAATTAATCCGCCAGTTGGCTTAGAAGGTTGAGTTGCAAGATAGCTGTATTTATTTAATTAATGCATATATTCTTTACAGTTGGTTTAGAAATCCGTTTTAGAAGCCAGCCAATTGATATAATTAAATGCAGTGTACAACCAAAAGAATTAAATAAAACACCATTATATCATTCTGTTTATTTAGACGAATTAGTGGAATCAGAAATATATAGAAAATAAATATACAATGGAATATATATGATAAAAAATAATAATAGCATAAGAAATACGAACGATGAATATATCAAAATAAATATACAATGAAATATATATGATCAAAAATAATAATAGCATAAGAAATACGGACGATGAATATATACTGTGATAAATATACAACAGAATATATATAATAAAAAATAATAATAGCATAATACGAACGAGAAATATATAATAAAAAATATACAAAACGTATAACCATCAATATATTAGTACAGGAAAAAAAAAATATATATATATACACACACACAGTTATATTAAATAATTAAATATATTGAAAATAATAATATACGAAACGTATAATCAACTGCATATTAGTACAGGAAATATATATACATATATATATATATATATATATATATATATATATACACACACACACACAGTTAAATAAATAAATATACATCAACATACTTTATGTTCTACGGTTATATTAAATAATTAAATATATTGAAAATAATAATATACGAAACGTATAATCAATTGCATATTAGCACAGGAAATATATATACATATATATATATATATATATATATATATATATATATATAAGCAAACAACCACAGGGAAAAGGAAACACAAAGTCCGAGCGCTTTCGTGATATATTCACATTATCAAGGAGGAACAGAAAATTTTCTGTTCCTCCTTGCTAATGTGAATATATCACGAAAGCGCTCGGACTTTGTGTTTCCTTTTCCCTGTGGTTGTTTGCTTATTAATAAGATCACGTGTTATTTTGTGATTTTAGTGCATATATATATATATATATATATACACAATTAAATAATTAAATATACATCAAAATACTTTGTTCTACGGCGCTAAACGCTAAACTCGCACGTAATCGAGTCTACATTCACATCGTCATTACTTTATACTACACGGTGAAACCGTCCAAGCAACACTTCACCGTTTAAGTTATACGGATGCCTATACTCGACATAAATGGCTTTCATATCGTTCAATACTATTTTTGTGCCCACTTTATATTCGGTTGGCAAGTTATCTTTAAACACGACTAGAATATAATCAAAAGCACGCACAAAGAGGTCATCGTTAACCACATCATTATTAAATACAAGTTTATAAACACGCCTTTCCAATCGAGGGCTTATTCTTACCGCCCCGAGCTTTTCAATGGTGAACTCTTCTTCACTCTGCATAGCGGCAATTGAAATAATCTCCCAAGTCGTAACGACAGCTATTCATTATATAGAGGTACAGCTCTTCAGGTGAACAGTGTCGGTAAGCTCTGCCCTGTACCGCTCAAGTGCTTTGTACCAAAGTTCAGGATATTTCGAAGAATCTAAACTTTTTAAATATTCATCCAGCTCTAGACCATTCTCGCCTTGTTCATTCCTACATTCGATAAATCCGTCGAGCAGAGCGATGTTTGTGTATTCAAGAACCGTGTCAAAATAAATCATATCCGTAACAAGAGCGTCTAATATAGGCTTCAACTTGCGGAATCGCAAGGATGAAACGGTTTCGCGTAGGGACAAGAACGTTATTATCAGATGCATTCTTCCACATCAGTCGTATATCAATGCATGGCTGTTCGTTATTTATACACAACGTGCAAGCAACGGCATATGAGGGGGCGTCACTAATCTGCTCTCTTCTTGTACCTACACCTGCAGGTATTTTATAACAGTCTTCTCCCCACTCCTCAACTATCACGAAGACTCTATTCATTTCCTCAACACTTAAATAAATAACATTACGTTTGCTTGCTTGCCTGCAAATCGTGTCAAGTACATAGTTAATGGTGCCGGTTTCGCACCTGAACACGCGCAATGACTTCGTCACGGAGACATCGTACAAGGCGTTGAGAATGCTTCTCAAAGGAAGTTCCATCGTGTTCGCACGTCCACTCGGTTCAAGCTTTGAGATGACTATGAGCTACAGGTGGACGGATCGCTCGACGGGCGGAGTGAGTCACGCTGATGAAACGTGTACGGGTTTGTTTGAACTCGTGTGTTTCGTGAGGTACACAGGTGGGCGGTTCGCTCGGGGGAGTGAGTCACGCCATAAACTGCTGAAGCGTGTACAGGCTTGTTCGAACACTTGTGCCCCTGGACAAACAAAATTTTCCGCTACATGAAGCAATACCGGCTTTAATGTTTTATCACTCACCAGACATTCATTTCCACAAACAAAACATCTTCACAATTCGGTGCACTATTTGAGAGAAACGTATGCCCATATTTATCCTTTTTGTTTAACAAGCGATACTCGTCTCTAAAGTCTGTTAAAAACTCACACAGCCCATTAGCCACAACTTCACTACAAACCTCATCATGATATATATTAATATAGTGGTAAAAATACTTAAGATTCTCCATGATGACAAGATTTACATCCTCAACCGTAGGGTACGAGTAGTCGGTATGATGTAACATGACATAATATCGCTTGTCACACCACTCATCAACAAGACTCACTATCCATAACCGTTGCTTATCTTCTGAACGTGTTGCTTCTTCTACTTCGCGGTATATGTGAGCTTTTATAAAAGTTAGGTCTACAACATACTTCAACACATCGTTTGTACTACGAAATCCTACAATGCCCTCGCCAGAATACCCGGAGAGTATTTGAACATCTTGGTCCTTCGCACGGCTCAATGTAGCCTTAAAAGTATTAAAGGAGGCGGGAATATGGAGTTTTTAAGTATCCACCACATCTTGGCACTTTGCCGAATACCACTTCATAAACATTGAACACGCAATATTAAAGGTAGCCATTACTATTTTTCTTCTACGCGGGAGAATACACGTCTGAGCTCAAGGGTATGCAGAGGTCAACTGAGCACGCAGGGATAGAGATATGCTCGGGTAGTGGCAAGTCACGTTGCCGATCTTACAGTGGGCGGAGCTTAGCTTTTTACTGTACATACACACGCACGCACGCAAAGGAGAAAATGAAACTTAATTGAAACAAATATACGTGATAAATAAAAATATCAATACACATACATGTAAATACAATCAAGGATTAAGGTAGCCAAAGGGCACGGTATCATAGGTACCAGGCACTTGGTAACGTTTCCAATAGGTGTTACGGCATACCTTCTTGCCCCTAAGTTCCTTCACACACCCCAGTTTCTGCACCCTGAAATTGTGCGTCCCCACAGTCAGTTGGGGTAGCTGGTCACCCTCATCTTCGAAGCACACTAGATCCTTCAACGAGTCAAAGTTAACGACTCGACGGTTCGCATGGTTAAGCGTGATACCCTTAGCGTTCACGATATACTTCATATCATCTCCCACCCTCAGCCGTACCCCATAGGTTTTTGGCCCTGTTGACACAAACGAGTCTGCGTATGCACCAACACCATACTCATCCTTGATCTCGTCAGTTAGCTCTCCGAGGAACTCCCCAATATCGGGCATGTATTCATGTATTCACCTTCCTTCGCTGTGAATATCACGCTATCTGTTTCAGCGTACAAAACCCTCCGACCAAGAGAATGCAATAGGCCCCAAAGTTTGATGCGTGCGTAGGCCGTTTGAAGCTGGCTACAGGTATGTTTGTAACCCGTGAGGTATCTGTGGCCAATTCGGTATTGTTGTACTTTATTATGTAAGTATTACCTACATCACGATCTCCATGACCTCTTTATCGGGAGTGGCATAATCCCAGACTTCACTATAACTTTGTGCCAAATGAACGTTCCCTTTGCCAGTATTCCGTGCAAATTTTCCCCAAAGACTGTTTAGACACAACTTTGCACTAAAGCGCTTGCCAGGGTTCTTTACAATTTGGGAACGGTCAACCTGTATACCTTCACGGTCACGGTAACGTTGAATACAGGCCGATTTTTCATCTTCGGTATCAACTCCTCGCGGATACCCTGATGCTTCTTCCATTTCCTTCAAAAAAGCGTTTATATATGGCGTGAAAAGGTTGTGTAGCTTCTGAAACGTCCACACCTCATGTATCTTCAATATTCTGTAGCCATGGTGAACAGCTAGATCCAGCTCTGGGCTTGTATATACACTTCTGATCTTACGCTGGTTGGTTGTATGATTACATTCCCCATTGTTCTCCTCTGCGTACTTCACGCACAGGGGAAACATGAGCTTGTGATCGATAACGACGGGTAAGATCGGCATCCATAAATCGCGTAGGGGGAGCACATCTACGAAAGAAAGGCCGAATTAGTACCCATTCAAATTTGTTGAGAACACCACGTTGGTTGGCAGGTAAGGTCCCACCAGTTTCTCAGGTGCACCCACGGGGTACGGATTGTTCTTCATCACGTAGGGATATAAAGAACAGCAGTCGTAGTAATGGAGTTTCACGCCCTCCGTAGGCGGAAAGTATAGCTTGAAGGGATTTGTACGCCCTCCGAACAAGCTATCACCGCATTTGAGAGGATCCAGCACCATTGAACGTTTGATCGTGTTTATTTCTTCACGGTACTGTTCATCTGTTTCCATCCGTGCATCATACTCATGCTCCCACAAGACTTTGTGAGTGAACTTGGAGCCTATAAGTTCATCGCGGGTGCGAATCCACGCAAGACTGTCGGCAGGAGATCTACCGTGGATATCTCCTACGATTCCACACACAGGACGTGGGCATCAGTGCCACCAGCAACCGTTAAAGGAGTACACAGTCTTCTCACCAGTGGCACGGTTTTCGCTTAGACCATCAACCCAAAAAACATGACCAGTAACCTTAACGGGTACTTCCCGCGTGTTGCGGGCATGCTTTATGTATACACCTGTCTGCTGCTGTATGTGTATGAGCCAGTAAATAGCTTTGTGCCCATAACTGCGGGGGTTGTTTCTGTGAATAACGGCTAAGGTGTCTTTAGGCATGAAGTTATTCTTGAACACCGTAAAAAATAATGAGGCGATCGTGGTTGCGACTTGCAACGGATCGCATTTGAAATTGCCATGTACATCCTTCTAAAGGCCTGGAAACATACTCTAAGCACGCGCACATCATTCACGCAATAACGCTCACATTCATCAGCTATATTGTAAGGTTTAGATTCATTAAAACTGTTGTAGTAGCAGTCAAAATCTTCACGTTCATCTGTACTCATACATTCATGGTTAAAGTAATGTCTGGGTAGAGGTAGTCCTACGTAATTTAAAGTTTCGCTAGTGAGGAATGTATAAGGGAAATATCCTTTTGAAACTTCAGCGGCTATGCCCATCACCTTGAGTAGCTTTGCTAATTTACAAGGTGTGAATAATAAAGTGTCTTTAAACTGTACATTACCTCTTATTTGCATCTGTATTAGTTTGTTGCCTCTTTTCAAGGGATCACCTGTAAAATTCTCGGATGATCGTGCTCAAGCAAATCCTTATAAAAGAACTCTGTGTCAATTTTTGCCCCATTATGGGCAAGAATATACTCAGTCATTTTTTTTAACTTGTCCGATAACTTAACAATATAGGAAACAAAAAGTTTCACAGGGCTATCTTGTGCATTCGTTTTAAAAACGTTTGTCCATTTACCACATTTGTGACACTCATCACACTCGATCTCCATACACTCATCACAGATAGTCTGGCTTACAAGTAGATGTGGAATGACCTCTTTGGTTTCAGCGTTCGTATATGTTTCTATATCGTAGTACAGTTATACAATGTCTATTTTTAGGTTTAGCGTCTTTCATGTAACATACATGCTTTACTCCAACTGCCTTATATTTCTCATGTCATGTAGAACAGTGAATTTCATCACATTTATGCTTGAAATTCCTCCAATTATCCATCATATGAAACATACCACATTCACAGATTCTCATTTTCCTGCACGTGCCAATTGATTTATGGAGCTCAAAACAGTTATTATTGAAAAATGTTCGTCTCCACACATCACAATCCTTCTTCTCAGCTTCAATTACACGGATTTCACATTTGGAGCTTTTACACTGCTCACATACCATGTGGCAATCTTTACAATGTTTCACTATATCATCCGAAAACTCGATACACCCCTTACACAAATCATGATGTCGTCCATATTTTCGACTTTTATCATAACTCCCGTAAAGGTCCGTTATATTACAGATGGGTAGATACGTTGTTCCTGACAGCCATAAAATAAGTAGGGGTGTTGTACCATCTCTCACACTGCTTTTAAAAACATACACAGTCCTACGATGATCATCCATTCCAAATACAACTATGCGAGCATTCATTTCTTGTTCTACCCCGTCTCAGCTCTTCAGGACCCATATTACAGTCAAACTCAAGTTTACAGTCTACAGCTAGTTTACGGGCACGCTCCACTACGTGGATGTGATAGAAGATTGAGGGAAATCTTTGTTTACTGTGAAACACAAGTTATTTATGCAGAAACTTTAAATATATTTACAGTATTACGTCGATACAATATATGAGAAAGAGAAAACTTCATCAACTTGAGTAGTCTAAGCATCATCATCCTGTTTGCATATACGTTTTGTGTTTCGTATTTATCAATTATTACGAAAGAATTCTTTTATAACTTGAAGAGCCTAATCATTTTCATTAATCAGTAAAGTAACATAAATATCATCAACTGTTGCTGCAAAATAGAAGTCAACATCTTCCTTCCTTGACTAATCAATTTTAAAATTAGAAAGAGCCGTGTTGAGCAGAAAACTGAGATTTGTTTATAAAAAACGTCTGAACAGGTAGCGAGAACAACGTGAAAAAGTGTTAGCAGCTGACGAGGAAGCTTCTAAACAGTGGCTGCATCCTCCAGCGCAGGACACGTCAACGCGAAGAGGTGACGTCAAACCAAAACATCAACGCGCTGGTGGCCAAACTTCCTCAAATCTCCGTGCAGCGGGCTGTCTACGGTTGGCCAGACTGGCAGTCGACGGCCTGTTGCGTGGCACGGTCAGAGTGCCGATCGGCTCCCGGGGCCGGACCTATTCTCAGCGTGCTATTTTTTCAATTACAGGGAACAATTGCGTGCTCCCCGAACTACTCTTACTCTCTGGCGACATTAGGACTAATCCAGGCCCCACTACAACTTACACATGTCACCATACACAAAGACATAGACACAATAGCACCATGAGACACATACAGAAGTATAATATTAACATATTACAATACAACGTAGATGGCATCACAAACAAAATCATGCAGCTTAGGGAATTCGTACACAAACAAAACATTCACATAGCACTTATACAAGAAACAAAACTAAAACGCACACACAAAACACCCACCATCCCTGACTTCACGGCGATCCGTCAAGATCGTACTGGGGGTAACGGGGGTGGACTCATCACTTACATACGTAAAAGCATTAGCTACACTGATGCTACCCAAAACATTACAAACACAATCCAAGCAGATAACACGATAGAAATACAGGCAGTTAACATTAAAACACGCGCAAAACACAACACCACACTAATCAACATTTACATCCCACCAGATAGTTCACCTCAGGTGCCAGCCAATTACAATCCACAGTTACACAATCTTGCCTCTATCACTAATGTCATCTTAGGAGGAGACTTCAACGCCAAAGACACTAGTTGGTACCTGCACAACCAAAACAACACCAGAGGCGCCAACATAGCCACACAACTAAACAGCCTCTTCATTCTTAACAATACAGAAGAACATACACACATACCACATCAAGCAGGATACTCAAACTCCTCCCCAGACATAACGTTCTGTTCCCCCTCACTAGCAACACATACACAATGGAGAACAGAAAAACAACTGTCATCAGACCACCTGCCCATCATCATTACAACACATTCTACACTCTGCCCCAACAGCCTTAGGCACACTTACAGAAATTACAAGAAAGCTGATTGGGAACAGTTCAAATTACAGACTGAGGAACAATTCACCACATTAAACAGCACACCCATCATAAACATCGATACAACACTCAAGACATTTAATCAGATTATCAATAATGCAAACAAATACATACCCAAGGGCAACATTAGGAAATACAACCCAAATTACACTAGAGAAATAGCCCACCTCATAAGGCAACGTAACAACCTCAAACATAACACACAAACACCACACACAGAAGCCATAAAGCAGCAGATACAACAGCTCAACACAGAAATAAACAACAAACTCAAAGAAAAACAAACAGAAACATTCAGGGAATTCATAACAACACTAACCACTCCACAGATACATACAGGCTATACAAGACTATAAACAGCATTACCCACTCTAACAGCGGCATTCACACCTCACACGCGGCTATCTGTCGCAGCCAAAATAATATCCCAACATACACACAACAAGCTAACATTCTAGTTAATCACTACGCAAAGATAAGTCACTTAAACAGAGACAACAACCAGAAACACGCAGACAGACAAACAGCCAGACACAAGAAAACCTACAGACTCGACACGACCATTACACCCTTCAATACAGACCAGACCACCAAGATCATCAAAAACATTAAAAATTCGAAGGCTACTGGACCAGACAACATATCTAACATACACCTTAAACACTTGGGCCCACAAGGAATACTAGCTCTCACAAATATCAGCACATATTCATACCAACACTGTATTATTCCTGACATATGGAAACAAGGTAAAATTATTACACTACTCAAACCAAACAAAAATCCAACAGAACCAGCTTCCTATAGACCCATTACTTTACTATGCACACCTTCCAAAGTAACAGAAAGACTAATCTTACAAATCACCAACCCACACATACCACTATCGCCTACTCAACATGGATTCAGACCTCACCACTCAACCACGACATTACTCACTAACCTCACGCAGCACATCATGGATGGCATCAACTCCAGAAGACCAGCTCAACGTACACTATTAGCAACAATAGACATTAGTAAAGCATTTGATGCTATCCCACGCTTCCCTCTCATAAACAAAATACTCAACACAAACATGCACAATAACACCAAAAGGTGGCTGAGCAACTATCTCTCAGGAAGATACTCACATGTCACATTTAATGGCAAGTCATCCAAAAACAAGCTTTTTCCGAACGGGGTCCCTCAAGGCTCTGTTCTCTCACCAACACTCTTCAACTTATACATGCATGACATTCCAACACCCATAGATAACAAGCTTACCTTATCATCATATGCAGATGATATCACTCTAACATCCACCCACAACAACATCGACACCGCTACAAATAACCTACAAACATACATAAACAGTATACAAGACTGCTCACACACAATAGACTCAAAGTAGCGCCCACAAAATCAACCATCACCTTGCTTACAAGCAACACAAAAGAACACCAGGTAATTCCACAACTTACACTAAACAACATCAACATTCCACACACTCACAGAACCAAAATACTAGGTGTCACATACAACACATCATTATCTTTTGCAAACCACATTTAGGACATTAAAAACAAATGTACGTCAAGACTTAACACGCTTAGGGTACTAACAGGCACAAACTTTGGACACCAGCAGGAAACAACATCACTCATCTACAAACAATATATTCGCTCAGTTATGGACTATGCTAGCCCATGCTGGGCACCCATTATCTCAAACACACACATAAACACCTTACAAACAATACAAAACAACGCACTTCGTATCATTACAGGATGCACTCAAACAACACCAATAGAACACCTGCACACAGAAACAAAAATACTAAAAGTTAGGGAACATTTAGACATGAGGGGAACACAATTCATGGTAGCAGCGACAACTAACCCACAACACCCTTGCCACTACATGTACAATCATGCACCAACACCTCGCACCATTAAGGTAACACCAGAGAGACATTATAACCAAATACTCCATTCCATACCACGCCCCACAGACATCACACAGTACAGAAAACACATACACACACACCTAACCCACAAAGCACTGACACGACTCGGTCCGAATGCGGTCCTAGGTGCGAAGCCGCCGCCCATTAACAGGTCAGAGATCAGCCTGAGCAGATCGGATCGAGTTAACTTAGCACGATTCCGATGTGGACATCACCCCAACTTACGGACATATAAACACAGACTAGACAACTCCATAGACGACACCTGCCACCTGTGCCAAGACACACCACAAACAATTGAACACATTATGACGGACTGTACCACTCTAGCACAACAACGAACACAACACAACATCACGAGTGCGCTGAACCTCTGGTCCACTCCGGAGAGGGCGATCGGTTACCTGCGTGCCGCCGGCTTGCTCGATCAGGGTGGGCTGATCGGCTAAACAACAACAACAACAACAACCATATGTTTTTTACCCGTGTATTTAATACAGTAAACATACGGGCCAAGATTACTGCTATAAAGCCGCAACCACGATCGACGTTTATATGCCGCCTTTAAATAGCCTGAGAATTGAAGTTAAGAGTATAAAGTGTGTCACTATGTCCCGCAACACGGAATACACGGTCAGTCTTTACCGTGAAGTTGTTCATATTGAAGGCTGTACTATTTGAGAGGCCTGCATTGTACGGCCTAATATATACTCTATATCTTCAGTTGCCAAGCTTCTGAATGGTATTACTACCCAAAAATCATCTACATCTCCGTCATCTGTCCCGAACCCGAACGACAGCCGCGTTCTGACTTCAAGTTCATCGCGGTTCTGTAGGGCAAACTCTATAATACGTTCAACTATGCGTCGCAATCCGTGTTCAACACCATTGCTATACATGGATCTAGGATCAATCCTAACTATGTAACGATTTCTAGTCAAGGCTGGGGTGGGAGTAGCGGTGCGCACCAACTCGAATGTTATACCATCCTCTACAGCAGGAGAAGCTGCTGCGGCTGTGGAGGATGTACCCAGAACTGAACAGGAGTAAGGGGTATATTTGAGGAAGGTACTATTGTGGGGTTTGTGTCGTAAGACGTAGAGGGTTGGGGCTCTATTACTGGTGGTCTAACAACCGGTGGAATCCTGGCACGCTTTATACCTGACGTGGAGGGCTCTTCGTCATACCTCCGCTTTGAATTAGTGCGTGCGACAGGTATCGTTGCTGTGGATTCGGCATTGGGGATGGAGTCTGTGATCACAACTACACTGTCGTCGGGGTCATCTGTAATATCGATGATGGGTTGCTGTACCTCATCGTCATTCACGGTTCTGTGGGAGAAGAGAAAAGCAAGACTAGAATATAAGGGTCATCACTTAAATATTTATTATATTTTGTAAATGACCCACTTAGGAGTGTGACGTGTTAGAAATGGATTCTGTAGAAAAATTCAGGTTCACGAGCCCATCCACATGTATTATATCTGGCCCTACAGGATGTGGTAAAACTGTGTTTATGCTTAAAATCATTAAAGAAAAGGGAGAGATGTTCTCAAAATTTGTGCATAAAGTTATATGGTGCTATTCGACGTATCAATCAGTGTTCAACGAGTACCAAGATGATATTTTGTTCCACAAAGGTGTATATGACGTTAATTCGTTAAAGGGAAATGAACATACAGTCATTGTAATTGACGATCTCATGTTGGAGATGGATAAAACGTTTGCCGAGACATTTACAGTTCTCCCACCATCTTAACATAAGCGTGTTCTTCATCAATCAGAATCTATTTTTCAAAAATAGATACATGCGCGATGTGTCGTTAAATACACAATATCTAGTCTTATTCGCGCAACGTAGAGATGTATCACAAATTGGGGTATTAGCCAATCAAATGTTCCCGAATCAGCGTAAGGAGTTTTTGGAAGTTTATAAAGAAGCTACAACCCGCGTTACGGATATTTGCTTTGCGACCTTCATCCGCGAAACACGTTTAGGGTGCTTCTAAGAACGAATATATTTCCAAACGAGCCTGAAACGGTGTATATTCCAGAATGACAAAGAGGCTAAAGAAATACCATGAATTAATAAAAATCTATCATCGACTGCCCCGGGCAATGCAGCAGATGTTTGCTAAAAATATCGACTCCGACTTTTTAAAATGCATCTGTGAAATCTGTCTTAACGTTATAAATTGCAATGTATCAATGAAACCCCTCAGAAGGCTCGCCTACGCCGTTACAAGAACATAATACGTGCACTCGCTCGTAAAAGTCAAACTGTAGGGAAGAAAAACGAATTATTGTACAAAGAGGAGGGTCATTCCTCCCCATCTTATTTTCAGTTTTGGGTCCTTTACTGACTAGATTAATATAATGAAGAAAGTGGTAGTGATTCCACACGAGGTGTATGCTTCACTGCAAAGTTCAAAGAATCCAGACACGGATCTAGATCCCGTAAAAGCAGGCTTAAAAGAATGGAAAGCGAATTGTTAACCCTATTAAACAGTGAAAAAACACCTGATGAGAAAAGAATCTTATACCAAGAAGCTCTGCAGAAATTTCTTCACGAGTACGAAAATTATAAGAATCCGACAGAGATTCCCGTGGTTATTAGGCACAGCACGGGGAACGATGGACATGGTGACATAGGGCCTGTGTCCGACGATAGAGCTGACCAACCAAAGATTAATGGGTCGGCCACAACATATCGAGCATGTATTAAAAAGCACCCTCCCACATACATTGAGGAATAAAGGTTTAAGTCTTTATAATCTATTGAATGAGGATCCCAACATACAATGGACCGATACAGGTGAGATCATTGTGGAAGGAGCAAAGGTACAGGGATCGAATATCGTAGACATCGTCCATGATCTGGTGAGAAAGTGGGATAGGCCCTCACCATCAGGATGGAAGCATATTAAAGCAAGACTACAACAAATAAATGTCCCCAAAACAATGATAGGAAATCTGAACAGGTTAAAAGACTTGGAACATGCATCGCACGTGACACAATTGAAGACGCCATCACCCCGGCGGTAACACCTCTGAAGAGGAGAAAGAAGAGGTTAAACAACGATCAACCCTACCCACGTGCCTCTAAAATACGCAAATGGCTAACATATTAAGAAGACACTATTATGATATTTCTAGCCCAGCCTCCTACGGAGGCGTAGATAGACTGTACAGAATTGTTTACAATGGAGTAGGGAAAAAAGATGTTGAGAGTTTTTTGCGGGAGCAGGATGCTTATACACTTCATAAACCTGTGAGAAAAAGGTTTAAAACAGCCAAGACAACAGCTGCTTCGATTGACTCTATTTGGCAAGCAGATTTAACAGACATGCAAAGATATTCAGTGTATAACGATGGTTACCGCTACATCCTATTCATAATAGATGTATTCTCTAGATATCTGTGGCTAATTCCTCTGAAAAATAAATCGCCTGAAACAGTTGCTAAAGCCACCAAAACGTTGATGTTGAAAGAAAACAGGGTTCCTGGCTATTTTTGTACGGATATGGGGAAAGAATTTATAGGCCGAGCTTTTCAGAACATGTTGACAGAGTTTAATATCAGCTACTACACTACCAATTCTATACATAAGGCATCTTTAGCTGAAAGAGTTCAACGTACCATAAAGGAACGCATGCACCGCTATTTTACACATAAAAACACATACAGATTTCTAGACATTCTGGAATCATTGGCCTCATCCTACAACCGCTCACACCATCGCACGATTGGGACAACACCTAACGAGTTTTAGAAAGAGGTACGCGCCAGAGGTGAGAGAGATGGAACACCACCACCACACTCTGCATTTCAAAATCAATGATTATGTAAGGCTGTCGCGTTCGGGAAATAAATTCGCGAAGGGATTTGAGCAAGAATTGGACACGCGAGATTTTTAAAGTTAGGGCTATAAAATCTAAAGACGAGATAATGTATTACGTAGATTTGAATGGGGAATAAATCGCAGGAGGCTTTTGCCGCGAGGAGTTGCAGAAAGTGACATTTAATGTAGGAAAAAATGTGTTTAAAATTGATAAAATTTTAGGAAGCAAAGGTTCAGGAAAGCGAAAAATGTACCTAGTGAAGTGGCTAAGATACCCAGAAAGCTTCAACACCTATATAAAAGCTGATGCAATAATGAAGCTTAAATAGTATGCAACATGGCGCCTAACCACTTCTACGTCACACTCCTGTCCTCGTCCCTGTCTGTACACCCTAACAACACACTAGCCAACTTTGTAACAGAACTCCACGGACCCATTGAATTGGGTCGTGATACGTATGAGGTGGGTTTATGCGAAATTCAGTTGAATACCCTTTTTTTAAGTATTGATTATAAAGAACACATTTTTACGATTCTTAGAGACTGTAATGAGTGTGAAAAAGCCGGGGTAACTCGGGATGAAACCATGCGTATCGCCCTGACTGGGGATGCACGGTATTACAGTACAGAAGTAACACTAGGACCGGGTCACTATGGTGAGACCGAGGATGTTGTGAGAGACTTAAACGTAAGTTTAAAAAGCTCAAATCTTACGGGCGATTTAGTATACGAAATCGTAAACAATGATCCCCATGCATGCACTGTGGCCCTAAAATCGCAGGCTAACCGAAATATTAAAGACCAAAGAGTGTTCAAAATTATGACCGATGGACGATATCGATCAGTCATCCAAAGAGATACATTTCACGAGGCACAACACGACTTGTCCAGCCTAATGTATCAGTTGAAATTGGAGAAAATGGTTGATGGCTATAAACCCCCAGACATGTGCTATATTTACAGCAATATAGTGGAGCACCAGTTTGTTGGGGATACCCAGGCACGCCTGCTGCGCATAGCGCACATCCCAACCATAGAGGAAGGAGTTTGAGTATTACATATGACAGCCCCATTATGTGAATGTCGCAGCTAATCTAATAACCAATATCTCAATATATATAAGAACGATTGAGGGAAAAAATTTCCCATTCGGTAACGGGAGCTTAACAGTGAAGCTGCACTTTCGACGCACTGAGTTATAATGGACAGAAAGCCTTTCACAGTCTATCGAGGTATGAGATACCAGCGTGGTAGTGGACTTGGATCCATTTTTTCAACCATACTACGTACGGCTGTCCCCTTGCTGAAGAGGGGTGCCAGATACCTCGGGAGGAAAGTTACAATCAGGTCTTAACACAGCAGAAGACATATTGGCTGGGGCTAAACCTAAAGAAGCTCTAAAAAGACACTTAAAGCGTACACGGGACGAAATCGTCAAAGATGCAAAGAGAAAAATGCGTGGTGGTGGGAAGAAGAAGAGGCTGTCCGGAAGAAGGGATTACCACCACGTGGCATTAAACGTAAAAGGATATAAAAAAGAAGTGTTCTAAGCGAATGAAACCTATGGTTGACCATTTTTTTGACTGATATAAGCTAAGGACATTGATCTCATGAATCATAGTTTGTTTACTACTTGTCGAGAGAGGAGGCACTATTTCTAACTCGTCATGGCACGCTTCATCCATCCGTGTAGTTCACAATGTTGTAAATCGGAGCTGTCCCTCTTTGACATGCCTCCAACTCAAGTTTCTATTGAACACAGTGACTTTATTACAATTAACCCTTTAAACACAATTAGTTCCCCGAGTGCCCCTATAGAATTCGTGATACCCAGCTCAGGCCCTTACTTTTTTGACCCAAGCTGTGTGCACATGTACGCTAAACTACGTATAGCCCATTCTGATGGAACGGACTGTGATGACAAATATGCTGTATACCCTGAAACAAACTTTCTGCACTCCTTATTCAACCAGTGTGACGTATATTTAAATCAGGTCAACATATCGGCAGGAACGGGTACTACACCTACGATCCTATCTGGAAAATGTGCTGAACTTTTCCAAAGAAGCGAAGGATACCTTTTTAAGTGCCGAGGGCTATTATCAAGCTAAAGACGAAAGTAGTATAAAGGACAAATTTAAAAATTCTAAAAAGAAGATATATGAGTGTTTTGGACGCCTGCATACAGACTTCACATTCCAGAAGTTGCTTGTGAATGGGGTGGATATGAAAATAAAGCTCACCCGCACGAATCCTGAGATCTGTTTAAATCTGGATGCTGATCAAGAAGAGGGAGCAAAACCCGTTGTGATTCACATTATGGAGACATACCTCCGCGTACGGCGAGTGAAATTAAGTTCACCAAAACAAATAGAAATTGAGAAAAATTTACTACACGCCACAGTAAAATACCCAATTAACAGAGCACAGATCAAACTATACACGGTGCCAGCAGGGTTGGCATCGAAACAGATAGAAAACATCGCCCTGGGAAATCTACCTAAAAGGATATTAATGGAATGCAGGACATGCTTCGGTGAATGGAAAATATAAAAAGTGCCTTTAAATTCGAGAATTTCGGCCTTAAAAATATAACTATACGTTAATGGCATTGCGTTGGGCGGGGCTATGGCTATGGATTATTCATCAGACGCTGTGTTCCCGCTTTGCGCGAGAGCATATAGTAATCTGGCCCATATTGCAGGTGATTGTGATGAGCTCGGGAAGGTAACGCAGAAAGAATTCATCGATCAATTTAACCTTTATCCGTTTGACATCACACCTGACTTATCTGCTAGTGTAAATACACACTTAAGTCCACAACAGAGTGGAAACATCTGAGTCAGATTGGAATTCGCCAAGCCTATAGATGCGCCTATAAGTGTACTAGTTTACCTCGAGTCACAAGCCCTAATAGAAGTAGACAGATTTTGGAGCGTTTTCACTGACTTTTAAAAATGGATGCGAATACACTTCAGAGAGTAATGAATAGTGAACGAATCACACGTTCCAAATTTATCGAAGAATGAAACATTGAAATTGCCAACCACGAGAAATTGCGGTAGCCTTATTGTGAACACAGATGTTATTAGTAGTGAAGGGATTCATTGGTTAGCAATCTATTTTAAAAATAGGGACCGCATGTACTATTTTAATTCACTCGGCACTCAACCCTGGAGTGACCCTGTTATTTTAAAATTTCTCGATCAGATGCATATCCCCGGTGAATCCCTTCTGTCTACAAGGATATTTTAGTAATACTTGTGGGATTTACTGCCTTTAATTTCTCATGCATATGTCACGTGGTAAAGAATTTATAATTTTTTTAAAATTATTCGACCCGTGTCACACTCACCGAAACGACGAAATGGTATGCAGACAGATAAAAAGTCGTTTTCCGACTGTGCGTACTCGTTGTATAGTATGATGTTTTGTTCGTGTATATATCGGGTGGTCCGAAAAAAATGACGCATCTTTTAAAAATTAATATCTCAGTAACCCCCTTCCTTATCATGACAATTTTTATATGCAAGATACTTTCAAACTTCTTTTTTTGAATGCAAGAAACGGAATTCTGATATCTTTTATAGTTTTCTCGCAATTAACAAAAGTAACAACATGGGTCATAAAAACAAAAATCGCAATATAATATCCGTTTTTTATACGATATCATTTTTATACGATATCATGCGATATTTTTGCAAGTTATTACAAAACTCTACAGGAATGAACAAGTCAAATTGTGGATATTTTTATTTTTTAACAATTCGTCAGTACCCTTAATGATGTTGTCAGAGGAAGATCGTATTCTCATTAAAAATTGTTACTGTGAAAAAGGATGGAAGACTGGAAGGTTATTGCAAGAGTTTCCCGGCAAAAAGTGGAAAAGGCGTGCAGTGGAAAGACTCTTAAAGAAGATTCGCGAATCGGGAAGTACTGCCAGAAAACCAGAAGCGGTAGACCTAAAACAGCTTCGGTTCCAGAAAATGTGGATTACATCAACGATAAAATCTGCTCTCAAGAAGATAAACCAGGAAGTCATTTGTCACAAAGAACAATTGCTAAACATTTGAATATTGGAAAGACTTCTGTACACCGAATAATTAAAGCACAAAAACTAAAAGCCTTCAAAAGAATAGTATCTTCTAGAAAAGTGATACTGTTAAGGATAAAAGAAAAACAAGGTGCAGAAAGTTACTTGATAATTTCTCTGTCGTTGATATTAAAAAGATAGTCTTCACGGATGAAAAAGATTTCACTCTAGAAATTCCGCGAAACCGTCAAAATGATGTTGTCTACGGGCGTGGTAAAAAGTGTGACATTTCAATAAACAGATTGTATCATGAAACGTCAAGATTCTCCAAAAAGGTTATGATATCTGCAGGGGTCTCTTGGAATGGCAAGACAGATGTTCATTTTATTGAAACTGAAAAGACAAAGGTGAATTCTGCAAATTACATTGAACTTTTAAGAACAAAATTGTTGCCGGATTGTCGTCGCCTGTATCAAGAAAATGATTTCATATTTCAACAAGATGGAGCACCGTCGCATACAAGCTACGCCACACAGTCGTTTCTGATTAGCAATACACCAAAATTAATAACGAAAAATGAGTGGCCACCACAAAGCCCAGATTGTAATCCTATGGACTACTCAATTTGGGAGTTACTAAAAGAGAAGGTTTACCGAGGTCGACGAGAAAAATTCACCGAATCAGAATTAAAAAGTAAAATACTTGAATCTTGGCAAGAAATTGGCATTAATGAAGTAAGAAGTATTATTTTTGTGTGGAAGAAAAGACTTAGATTAGTGTGTCAACAGAGTGGTGGTCCAATCGATCATTTACTGTAAATTAATTAGTTAAATTTCTGATTAAATTTTTCCTTTCTCATGATATTCGTTTTTTTGACCCATGTTGTTACTTTTGTTAATTGCGAGAAAACTATAAAATATATCAGAATTCCGTTTCTTGCATTCAAAAAAAGAAGTTTGAAAGTATCTTGCATATAAAAATTGTCATGATAAGGAAGGGGGTTACTGAGATATTAATTTTTAAAAAATGCGTCATTTTTTTCGGACCACCCGATATATATTTGTAACCAATAATGTTAGTTTGTATATTCTGTAGTTTAAGATGGTTATTTTACTAAAAACATGATTTCTTTCATTTAATAAATTGATGAAAATACATTGCCTTCTTCCCCGAAAAAAAAGATCGAAACATAAAAAAATACTTACATTATTTCGTTAATGATGTGACAATCGTTGGGTTAACTGCTCGGTAAATCTTCTACCTCTGTATTCAGGTCCACGACATGGGTTTCTTCAAAACGAAAAGATTGTATAACACGTATCAAATCCTCATCGGACCTTAAAGGAGAAAGAATAATTAATTAGTTCATACTGAATCTTTTTTAATTAAAACCCAATTGTTTAAAACATATGCAGAGTATACATATAGTAAGAGTATTACAATGTGACGAAATCTTTGAACCGCTCAGAGAAGTTCCTTTAAGAGAAAATGCCGAATAACATTTATTACAGAATTTATAAAATTATTTAAAACATGCAAAATATTGCTATAAAAAATTCAATGAATCAAAACAGGACTTTAGCATAATATTAATTGCAAACTTATCTATAATTGCGGATACCTAAATGAAGCATTTTTAATGTGGTGAGTCGAATTACTACAACCCTCCATATATATGATGAAATAATCCAGAACAGCGATCTTTCTCCTAATGACAGGCACATTAAATAAATAACCAGTTCGCGAATAATTGGCTACAAAAAATAAAATTACAGACACATAATTACTTACATTTCTACGGCAGTCCCTTGCGTCGGATCGTAAGGAGCGTCATTGCAAATATCATCAACGATTTGCGTTGGAAAGAATCCATTCCAGTTGGCTGCGTTAAAAAGATTAATGTGGACAGCGCTGCAATGTCTCCATCTTGATATAAATCCGGTAAACTGTAGAGTTCTTGATTCATGACGGAGGGAATGTTACTCACTGGTGAAAAATAACTACTGTGATTCCCAGCTGAAAATATTTCCTTTTATATGCATGATCCCCAAGCACCACCCCAAAAGACTAATAGGCGGTTCGTAAGTTTGATGACTGGTTGTCAGTGTAACTGGGCGTCCCTATGATAAATTTATGTACCAATCGCAACACCTAAATTACGGGTCCACGCTTTGGACGTCCTGATTAGTTGACTAATGATGTCTTTATCTTCTCTCCGTAGATTTAATGTTCACATCGTGTATTGCCATTTGCATTCTCTACCTCGACAATAGTTGCATTAATATTTGCGCCCATACTATTCTCGGTTTTCCCATTTTAGAACCCACCCTTTATGCAATATCCCTCACCCCCTTGGAAAATTGATCAATATTTGCAATCTCCTTCACGACAATATTTTACATTATTATTATTTGCAGTCATACTATTCGATCCTCAACTTTGGTTCATCTATTCGGCTTGACTTTTTACTGGCCAATTCTCGCGTAGGAGTGAGATTAAATTGTGTTTAGTTCGTGAAAATGAATGTCTGGTTGGGCTGGTAGATAAATGGGCGCCCTAGGTATCCTAGTGGTTAAGACGCTGGGATGCTGCTCGGATGTTGAGAGATCGAGTCCGGATGGTGACATTGTAATTTCTTGGTACATACAATCCACGATGAGCCGGGTGTACCTATGTGAAGTGGGGAGTAAAAGAAGCCAACTCACCACTTCATCAGATCAACTCGAGAGGAGGAGCGATAAGCTTAATCTTCGTGGAATCATCGCAATAAAAATTTAAATAATAATAAACCTTTCCATTTTTCATTTTCATTCATTCATTTCATTTCAATAACAGAGACAATGACTATGAAGAAGATACCACACAAATTACACGCACAGAAAAATAAGACATATAAACAACGAAGTTACTAAAATATAAAAACATTTATATACAGTAACAGGAAAACAAACGCATGAGAGAGAGAGGAGACAGAAGCGAGTCTTTGGGTGAAAGTTTGTCTACCGCGTTCCATTCTGGCCAGTTTGCGGTTTTGAAGTAGCCTCGGGTTAATCAGGTGTGAGCCTTATGCGTACCTGCCTCCAATCCTTCTCGTCTCAACATAATGTGAAAATAAATGATATTCTATGAGAATAATTGTTTATTACCAAATTTAATATAGTTTAGTATATCTACGGCATATTATTAAGCTTGTTTTCATATGGGAAATTAAATATAAATGTGTATATATAAATTTCTCAAGTCGAAAGAATTAATATTAAGATGAACGAAAAAAATTGTACGAAATTGTGAAGACACATCTTGTGTGTATATATATATATATATATATATATATATATATATATATATAGAAGCCACAGACAAGAAGGAAAGAAACATCCATCAAGTTGGAAAGGGACTATATTTTGTATATTGCAACGTTTCAAGCACAAACTATGCATATTGCAACGTTTCAAGCACAAACTATGCTCATCCTCAGGCAAAAATTCTAAAAAGTTAAAAACAATATTAAAAACCATAATGACATTAACAAAATAAAATAAGGAAAAAATCCACAAGCATTAAAAACAGTCACACTAAAAAAAATCTAGAAAGTTACAATTAAAAACCATAATGACTATTATAAAACAAAAGCGTACAATTAACAAGCTTTAAAACAATAAAAGTGACACTAAAAACGAACAATGAATAACAGCTATAAAATACAAAATGTAAAACTCAAAAAACTAAAAATTCACAGGCTATCTTTTAAAACACTAAAAAATTAAAAACCCACACTAAAAGGAACACACCTTAAGTCTAAGCAGCACAGATTCCGAGGCAAAACTAAAAAAACAGAAGCATCTAAAACCAAGTAGAGGTTGGTTGTTCAAGATGTTCAGTTTAGACGGAGGGGAACGGATGAAATATCAGAGTTAAGCGAAGGGGAGAGTTTTTTAATATACAGGGATTCTAAAAGTCTTAACGTTTGCTCACACGGAGCGGAATCTAAAATGTTAAAATTAGCTAAAGTTATATCGACTTTGCATAGAACAACATGGCTGCGTATAGCTGAAGCTTCTTTAATTTTCAAAGGTTTGTCAGTTCTATGGCTTATGCCCATATGGGCACAGAAACGCGACTCGAGGCTCCGCACAGTGCTACCAATATAGCTCCGATCACATCGGGGACACTTGAATTCATAAACGACAGCACTGCGCAGAGCATCCGATACACGGTCTTTAACATTAAAATATGAGCCAATAGAACGACGGTTAACAAATACTAGTTTAAAATCTATTTGACAATAAAATTTACTAAGAAGTGGCAGAAGGTTATTACGGCAATAGGAATTCAGATATCCCATTTCTGGGAGCACAAGATAATATACATTTTTAGGAACGTTAAAATTATACTTTTTAGGTTTGTAAATGTTAACTAGAAATCTATTGATAGCGCTTTCTACAATCTGCAAAGGATAGCCATTATTCACAAAATATTTTCTTAAAAAAACAAATTCATTATGCAGACATTGATAGTTGGAACATAAATTATACGCTCGGTTAAGTAGGGTGTTTACAGATGCCATAGAACTGACAAACCTTTGAAAACTAAAGAAGCTTCAGCTATACGCAGCCATGTTGTTCTATGCAAAGTCGATATAACTTTAGCTAATTTTAACATTTTAGATTCCGCTCCGTGTGAGCAAACGTTAAGACTTTTAGAATCCCTGTATATTAAAAAACTCTCCCCTTCGCTTAACTCTGATATTTCATCCGTTCCCCTCCGTCTAAACTGAACATCTTGAACAACCAACCTTTACTTGGTTTTAGATGCTTCTGTTTTTTTAGTTTTGCCTCGGAATCTGTGCTGCTTAGACTTAAGGTGTGTTCCTTTTAGTGTGGGTTTTTAATTTTTTAGTGTTTTAAAAGATAGCCTGTGAATTTTTAGTTTTTTGAGTTTTACATTTTGTATTTTATAGCTGTTATTCATTGTTCGTTTTTAGTGTCACTTTTATTGTTTTAAAGCTTGTTAATTGTTCGCTTTTGTTTTATAATAGTCATTATGGTTTTTAATTGTAACTTTCTAGAATTTTTTTAGTGTGACTGTTTTTAATGCTTGTGGATTTTTTCCCTATTTTATTTTGTTAATGTCATTATGGTTTTTAATATTGTTTTTAACTTTTTAGAATTTTTGCCTGAGGATGAGCATAGTTTGTGCTTGAAACGTTGCAATATACAAAATATAGTCCCTTTCCAACTTGATGGATGTTTCTTTCCTTCTTGTCTGTGGCTTTCTGCTTAAATTGAAATTGAAGCTTGCCAGAAGCGGCCTTCACCAATATATATATATATATATATATATACAAAGGAATAACAAAAGTAAATAGACCCTTCAGGTGAAGTTAGTTAAAATAATTATTGCTTATATATATATATATATATATATATATATAAAGTGTGCATTGATGTTTTTGTTTTCTGCTGCCATTTGTTTTTTCATTCATTTCGGACAATAGTCTATGTTTTTCACTCCACCTTAGACCTACAGTATACACAATAGGCACACGGGGGTAGGGGGCTTATTTTTTAATGTAATCTACGTTTTTCACTCCACCTTAGACCTACAGTTTAGACGAGAAATCCGTAACATGGTACGGATTCCATCACTAAATTTTTTAAAATTTTATTCGGGATGAAAGCCTGTTATCCGCGATCTTTTGGAGTAGCTTTGGGTAAATCACTTGATGTGTAACGAGCTTATACAGTTAGACTCTTCTTGGAATAAAAAAGTTGTTTTCGATGAAATGATTGACGATGAAAGAATTGACTGTAATATGAACTCAGTAAAATTATATTTAAATAGGAATGCTTCAACTCCGCAAATTAGTTTTAAATTGGTAGTTTGATAGGTTCCTTGTTGGAATTTTTTTTGTTTACATGTATTTTTTCGGGAAAAGAATTTAGGTTGTTTATTGCATTCAATGTGAGACCATCTTACAAAGATCTTTCTTTCACTGAACATAAATTTTAACGATAATCAAATGCGATTTTCGTTTTTTCTTGTGGGGCTCGTTTTGCGCCTAAATAAATTCTTAAACTGAATTAAAATGTATAGTGAGCTAATAGATCATCAAAGTACAATATAAAGAACCCTGTGTATTTCTTTTATTATCAATGTTGGTAATCGTTTAAATAATTAGTTCTCTTGCTGAGCAAATTAAGGAGAACGCCATTCTTGCCTTTAATAAATAAATAAATAAGTGGAAACTCGTCTAAATAAGTTAAAATAAATGGCGCAACCTGGCAACTCACCCTAACAAGGTACACCTGAACATAATTCAAATACAAAACATTATTTGGCAACTCATCTATAAATAAATAAATAAAATGGTTGTATCTGCCAACTCTCCTTATATGAATAAATAAATAAATATATACTGCTCTCTGGTAACCCCTCCATATATAAATAAGTGGTATCTAGCAACTCACGACCCTCTATATAACCGCTGCTTCGCCTCTGGACGCACATAATGCGACGGGCTCCGGTGGAATAAAGAACTCTCTCTCTTTCTCCTACTTAGGTTAGGTTTCCCTTTGGGGGTTGAGGACATTCCACCTTCTCCTCCAAAGACCCTCCTCCTTCGCCTTTCTCTCCATCTCTTCGGTTAAGGTTACCCCTTTGGGGGAGGTCATCCTCCCTTCTCCCCCCGAAGATCCCTACCCCTTTGCAGCATTGATTTTTTGCATAACCCTTTCCCCTTGTTGCATAACCCCTTGCAACATAACCCCTCCCCCTTCATTGCATAACTCTTTCCCCTTGTTGCACAACCATTTGCAACGCCATCTTGCAACATTGACCAACATTTGCAATTGCATTGCAGCATTCTTGCACTCGTCCATTTTGCGCCCATACTACTTACCCTTTGAGAGCGATGCGGTCACCTCCACGTTGATCTGCTGCTTCGCAGGATTCTCCGAGCCCTCCTTATCTAACGTTATAACCATCTCCCTCTTCACTGTCAGGGAAGTGCCAGTGTCGAAGAAGGAGAGGGAGACCAACATCTCACTCAAATATCACTGATGGCGGGAGGAGGCCGTGACCACCGCTTTCTGAATGGCTTTGTCTTCGTAAGCCACCAGTTGGATCAGGAAGGAGAGGTCGTTGGCCGTTATGGCAGCCCCGAGGGGATCCACAAACCATGCTCGGACGTAGAGGACGACCGCAAAGGTGGCGAATCTCGTCATGCAAACTCGCTCGCTCGCCGTCAGGGCGAACTTAGACCGAAAGAGGTTGATTTTGATGGCGTAGATGACGCGAGCCAACCACCTGACGCAGTGGAGGGCTTCTGGTTGGAAGAATCGGACTCCTCACGTTGTAATGCCACCAAGGCAGATAATGTTCAACTCAAGCAGCTCCCGGTAGTCGTCGCGCGCGCGGTTGTGTGGCGGTCAGCTGCCGCTTGCAAAAGCTGATCACCTCATCCCTATCGGCTACGTCGTTCTCGGCCGCTTCGAAGAACAAGAAGATGTCGAGGCCAGAGGAGGGACCGTGGAATGCAGCGAAGACCTTTTCCGCCACAATTTCCATGACGTGGTAGCGGCACGCGAGATTCAGGAAGCCTCTTCCAAGCTTCTGCTCGATGAGAGTACAAGCCCCTATTCTATGGCCGGTGCTGCTTGCAGTGGTGTCGAAGGATATCCCCCGGACGTGATCCTTGAATGCCCCAGTTTTCCAAGCAGTCCACTACTGCCTTCGCCATCGCGTTGCCTGTCCCAGAGGGGAGCATCGGAACGCCAAGGAGCTTCGACCTTCCCTCCCCAGAGCCGATCGCCGTGCTTCTTCTAAGTTAGATCAGGAAGAATTTAGCCATCCCAGTGAACGATGAGGGGAATGTCGGGGTCGAAGGACTATTTGATCGCGGCAGCGGTGCACTTGCGCATGGAGATCTTCGTTCGGCGTATGACACTTCGGCTGAACGAGAGGTCCTGGAAGTTATGCCTGAGACTGGAGGCCGCTGCTGAGAGGACACAGACCGTCTCTCGATTGCTCACGTGGGTACGTTCCAGCGCAGACAGATCCGGTGTAGCAATGTTGCATCGCCGGGTAAACCTTTTTCTCTTCGGTGGATACGGTTGCCAGCTCTGCCAGTTCCGTGCTGCTGCTGCTCGAGGAAGCCAGTTCTAACATAAATACCCTCTTCTTCCATTCTTGCATAATAATATTATTGTTGTTATTATTATCATTATTATTATTGTTATTATTATTAATTATATATATACAGTATAGTAATAAGAACCGATGCGATGATTCAATCTCATTCAATCACAAATTCACCAAAAATGCAACATTTTTTGGCATAGACTACATCTAATGTCTAATGCGTTCATAACATCAATTTAATTCTAAAAAATTATTTCTTTGTCAATAACATAGCAATTATTATATCCAAATGATTCTACCGAAGTTGAATGAAAGCACTGACCCAAAAAGATAACGTTGGTGACAGAAGATAGTAACAATTATCAACAATTATTTCAAATATTTGTATTTGTGCGATTGAATTTATAAGTATTACTCACAGTGAAATGGGAGGGTTAAGGTTAAGTCAAGCGAGTTATTTTTCTGTGCATACACACACACACACACACACACACACACACACACATTAGCAAAATCTCATTTCCCGACGAATTGGGGTTCGAAGGCAGAAACAACCTGGATGTAAAGTACAGACGGTAGTGAAGAGGAGAAAAGGTAAACACTAAAGCGTACACAATTTAGGGTGTTTCAAAAATGACTCGCTCTCATATCAGAACTTGCACTGTCCATATTCCCCTTCCCACTAGTGTCAGTAAACACAAAAAATTGAGTTCTTAATATGAAGGGTTGTGCTTACTCATTAATGAAGGATCAGTCTGAAAAATGCAAAATAAATACGCTAATTAATAATCAGTCCAATGAATCTATAAATCATTCACTCAAAAGAAATACACTAAATAATATCAAAATATACTAAATTAGCATTTGAATAAACCCTCTATAAACTACCCCTTTCCCTTCATATTAAGAGCTCAATTATTTTGGGTGTTTAATGATATCAGTGGTAATGAGAATATGGACAGTGCAAGTTCTGATATGAAAGTGAGTCATTTTTGAAACACCCTAGTACACATCCATTCAAACAGGCACCCTGGTGGACCAGCGCCCCGCAACATAAAATTCCACACTTGCGACGTTTCATGGAACTTCATCAGACAAAAATGTGAAAACCTATCTAATCTTAATTATAATTCTCGCTCTTTCTGGCACTTAACGAAAAACCTCTCCAACGCTTTTACTACTTTTTCCCCCATGTCTTTTCCATTCTGACGTCTCACTTGCCGCCTCTTCTCTTGAAAAAGCTGAACTCTTTGCACAAACTTTCACCCCCAACTCAACCCTGGACGATATCGGTGCTGTTCATCCATCTCCTCCTCCCTCTGATTTGATTATGTCTGAAATTAGAATCTCTTCTAAAGATATTTTTTCTGACGTATCTGGGCTCCACTCTAGGAACGTGTACGGTTTTGATGGTGCCACTCATGTTGCTCTCAAGATTCGTACTTCTGTGCTGACACCCTGCCTAGGCAAACTCTTTCGTTTTTGTCTTTTATCTGGTACTTTTCCTTCCTGCTGAAAGTTCGCTTTCATTGAACCTGTCCCAAAGAAGGGTGACCGCTCTCAACCCTCCACCTGTCGTCTCATTGTTTTTATTTTTTGCCTTTCTAAAGTTTTGGAATCTATCCTTAATAAGAAGATTCTTAAACACCTCTCTTCTCACAATCTTCTTTCAGATCGTCAGTATGGGTTTCGCAAGGGACGCTCTACTGGTGATCTTGTATATCTCTCTGACTCTTGGTCATCCTCCTTTCGGGATTTTGGTGAAACTTTTGCTATTGTACTAGACATATCGAAAGTTTTTGATGGATTCTTTCACAAATCCATAATTTCACAACTGCCCTCCTTCCGTTTCTATTCTTCTATCTGTGCCTTCATCTCTAATTTCCTTTCTGGCCGATGTATAGCTGCCGTTGTAGATGGACACTGTTGTTCTAAAATTATTTATAGTGGTGTTTCTCAGGGTTCTGTCCTGTCACCCACTTTCTTCCTTTTATTAATCAATGACCTATTAAGTTGCAATTCCTGTCCTATCCACTCCTATGCCGATGATTCCACTATTCACTTTTCCACGCGCTGCACAAAACGTCCCTCTCAATAGTCACTCTATGCTTTGCGTGAGACGGCTATGGCTCACCTGATTTATAATCATTCTAGTATCTCTGACTGGAACAAAGAAAACTTTGTGGCTTTCTGTGCCTAAAAATCCAACACTTTCATTTGTATACTCGTTACAGTCTTCCACACGACTGTCCCTTTATGTTCAACAATACACAACTCAATCCTTCTGCTTCTTTTAACATTCTCGGTGTTTCATTTTCTTGTGATATTTCCTGGAAAGATCACACATACTCCCTTTCTAAAACAGCGTCTAAAAGGTTAGGTGTGCTGTCCCGGTGTAGGAGTCACGAATTACTCTACGGAAAAAGCACTCTAGAGTGCACGATGCCTAAGGTGAGAAGTACTCTAGGGATTAAAGTAGAGTGCCCCTCACCCAGGCAAAACGCACTCTAATAAGATGAAAATCACTCCACAGTGCTCCACACCTGATTTTTTTTATTCAGGTGTGGAGCACCCTACTTACGCTACTACTGTACTACTGTACTACTTCTGATATATCTAGCAAGAAGCAAGTGTGTAATAACTATTATTTGGCTAAATAAAGTATAGAAATAAGTAATTTATTTTTTCTAAATGTACAATTAAGAAACCTTAAAAAAAATATACAGTAATGGACAAAAATGCTCAGCAGTGGAATTCCTTGGGATAGTTCTAGAATCAACGCGACAATTTACCCCAACTACCGCTACATGGAGGTCAGCAAAATCAGTAGAATTAGATCTGCCAAGCCCGAAGCCCAATAGAGAACTGAGATATAAATGTAAGACATTAGGCAAACCACTTAAGGTGGATAAGATTGCACGTGATGGTAATTGTCTTTTTAGAGCTGTAAGTAAGGAAGTTACATTGTCAGAGGAGCATCATGAAATTGCTGTACAAACTTTAGAAAACCCATTGTATAGGCCAAGATTTGAAGCAATGATTGGGCAAAAAGTAAATGACTTCTTGAAAAGCAGCAACATGGAAGAAGACACCATCTGGGGAACGGACATAGAACTTATGGCTTTGGCTTCAGCTCTGAATACTAAAATAGCTGTATATTTTCAGCCAGTGCAAGGTGGTTTATTTATAAACCAATTCATGACCAAGAAGTCAATGAAGCATCAGTGATGACAATTTATTTGATAAATTCTGGTAACCATTTTGAGCGTGTTTACAGTGTCAGCAGCAAGATTACTTAAAGAGACATGTAGAATAATCACTAAATGAAATAAATTGTGGTTTATAAAATAATAATTAATGAGTTCTGTTTTTTGCATTCAGGAATATTGTGTAGAGTGTGCCTGTATAAAGCTTTAATGCTCATACTCTCACTTTGTGAAGTAGTTTTTCAACATAGTAGAGTGCATCTCACCTGATGGTAAAATGCACTCTAAGTGAACGGTGTCTAGGTGCAAATTACTCTGGAGTGTGTTTCACCGTCAGGCACCGTGCAATATAGAGCTTAGCCCACCTAGAGTGGTTGACACCTGTTAAACCGGCTCCGCAGTTTCTTCACCCCAACTCAGTTGCTGTCTCTGTACATGGGTCATGTGCGCTCCTGTATGGAGTGCACTTCTCATGTGTGGAGGGGCTCTACCCACAGAGCTCTACTTGACCTGGTGGAATGAAAGGCTTTTCGTCTTATTAATTCCCCGCCTCTTACTGATTGTTTTCAGTCTCTCTCTCTTCGCTGCAATGTTGCCTCACTGTCTCTTTACACCATTATTATGATGGACGCTGCTCTTCTGAGCTCTCTAACTGCATACTTCCTACTTTAAAGAGAGCATGCAGTACCAGACTTGCGGCACATTATTATCCCTTTTCTGTCTACTCTCTAACACAAGGTTTAATCAGTATTCTCAATCTTTCAACTACTCAGCCGGCCAACTCTGGAACAACCTTCCTCAATCTATCTTTCTCCCTGTCTATGATCCAATCTTTCGAACGCAAAGTGTCCAGGATCTCGAAAACTTTGGACCTTCAGTTTGGCTTATTACGTAACAGATTCTTATGAAGTTTCAAAGCATTTCAGTTACTATTTACTTTAAAATGGAACAAATTAAAATGTGTAAATCTCATTACATGTATATTTCACAATGATTGATTATAGTACACTGGATGTTCAGAAAAGAGTTTTTTTGGATTTTCATTTGAATTCAGCGCCTAGTTTATCTCTTCTCAGCATCCGCAAAAATGAGCCATCATGTGAGAATCCCATCGTCCCTTAAAGTTTTCTTCCATCTTTGATATACTGTATTAGGGTGTGTCAATTTTAGGAAGCAAAGTGAAATCTTTAGATTTTCAAAGACTACTAGTGACCAAATGATGCATTTTTATGTGCTAAATCGAAATATGGCTTTAAAATCCAGATTTGACCACTCCTAGCTACGTATATTTGAAGTTGAAGTTCATGAAAAATCAGCAATTTCTGCAAGTATTTTTTTTATTGTAGAGGGTGTCCGAGAATTATCTGTACAATTTTTGGCTGTTATTAAAAGTCAACCATGAAGTGTAGAAATTCCAGTGTTGTCCCATTTTACAGAGAATCTCATTAAGTTTTTTCTGATACCACGTTTTGACAAGTTTTTTAGAAATGTACGTGGGTGACAGACATTGATGATTTAAAAGCAAGAATCACAGCTGCTATTGAGCGAATTGATGTGGATATGCTGCAGCGTACATGGCAACATTTGGAGTATCGATTGGATGTTTTGCGAATCACTAATGGTGCACATATCGAATGTTTGTAACAACGTTACTTTAATAAAAGAAACTTTTGAAAATACAGATTCTAAATAATCTTGTTTAAGAATTTTACGTGTGTTATCAAGAATTTTATTAAAAGATGAAATTGTACACATAATTTTCGGACACACTGGAATTTCTAAAAAACTTGTCAAAACTTGGTATAAAAAACACTTAATGAGATTCTCTGTGAAATGGGACAACACTGGAATTTCTACACTTCATGGTTGACTTTTAATAACAGCTAAAAATTGTACAGATAATTCTCGGACACCCTGTATATAACTACATTTTACATACATTACATACAATTAAAGACATTTTGATTGTATTTCAATATTAAAACTTAGAAATATAGCTAGGTTTCTTGAACTTTGCCAAGGATGCCATGTCTGCCTTGCTCTTGTTCCTGGACCATCTGGCAACTGATGTACGCCTCCCTCCTCTCTTGTGAGTAAACATGTTGTGCTGCTTCAGTTGTCATCCTTACACACCTCTCTACTGACTGTGTGTGTGAGGGCCATGCAGAAACTTCCATTCCAGAAACTCCTTGATTGCAGCAGTGGTGAGGGACAGGTCAGAGGAGGCTCAGTCACGCCAGAGTTCCAGTCAATAAGCTCCGAGAGTTTGGTGGCATCTGGGTTGATGTCAGGAGTCTTCCTGGGTCTGACACTGCAGTCTCCTACCTGTGTCTCCTCATCTCCTTCACCTCTGATTCCCAGTATCCTCTTCACTGCCTCCCTCATCTCCTCCTCCACCTCACTGCACAGCATGGTCTGGAGCACAGCCTCAGAGTGTGCTTACCAGGCTAATCTCTTCACTGTAGGCATCACTTTTCCTATCACCTTCTTCTGACTTCTGAGCAGCTCCAGCTGGTACAGTACATGCCTGGGACCCTCCACCCAGCTGTGATTTAACTTGATGTTGAACCAGTTTGGCATGTAGACTCCCACTATGAATTCCACAATTATCCTCAGATTCTTCAGGTTCCTACCCTTCAGCCCATGTTTGGAAATCTACAATCTGCAGAACCTTAGAACCGTGATGACCCACCTACTGTGACAGACTGGCCCAATCTCCAGGAGAGCTAGACTCTGAGGTACCTCTCCCGACCTGATGGCAGTGATGATTCTGTAGCCATATGATTGGTCTGTGCTGAGGTCCTTAACTACCTCCTGGCTGAGATGGGATAGAGGAGGTTTGATCAAGTTTGGGTTGATCTCCAGCTCAGTGGCAGTGTCTAACATCTTCACTAGGGGCCCAGACCACTTGTTGTTGCTCAATGTCTTGCCATCCAGTGCAGTCACCAGGTGTCTGAGACTCAGCTCCCCAGTGTGCAAGTCACAAACAATCCACACCAACTTCCTGCTAAGCTTGGCCTCCACATAATGCATTACTCCTCCCTCCCAGCCAGTATTCACATTAGTACTGTCACCTCATATGTCCAAAAGGGTCTGGTCTGCTCCTCTCTCTCTTAGCCAGTTCACCAGTTGATCAGCAGTGACCTCAGCATGACTTCTCTCCTCTGCAGCTTCCTCTCGTACAAAATGCCACAAATATTTCCCACCTGGTTCATTGCACGCTGTGTAGTGTTATTCCTTAATGAGGCCAGGAAACTGCCTGTCACTACCCTCAGCTTCCATCATCACTTTGGTGTTTTCTCTTTTTCAAAGAGATAAAAAAGATACAAGTGATGCCATTTTCCCTAATCTCTTCATCAAACTTCTTGACCAGCTCCTTAGTCAGTCTCTCCTGAGCCCTCCTCACCTTGTTGTGGTCAATCACCAGTGCTGTGTCAAACTCTGTGATAAGACCAGCATCAATCCAGGCAGCAGTGGCAATCTCTGCAGTCTCTCTCAGCCCAGTGTGATATCTCAAGCTAGCCAGAGCTATGTTGGTGATATCTTCAGTGTTGTATTTCTTCTTCTTAGCCACAGGCAAGGAAGAAGTTGTCGCAGCCTCTGGTATGACGTCTTCGTCCTCCTCTCTCCTCCCTGCCTCCTCCAGTATATCTCCAGTCTCCTCCAACTCCATCTCCAGCAGTGACTCCTCCCTCAACTCCTCTTCTTTCATGGCTGACTCCTCTGCCTTCCTCCTCCTCTTCTCCTCGGCCTTCCTTCTCTGCTCCTGTCTCTGCAGCACTGCTTCCTGTCTCCTGATCTCAGGGTGATCAGCTAGACCCATCTGGTGTGCCCCCACACTTCCCACCTTTTCTCTCTGACCTTTAATGAAGGCAATCTCCTGCACTGGTATCTTCTGCTCGCTCCTGCAGCTACAGTCAATGTGAACCTCACTGTTGCAGACAGGGTTGCACCCAAGCTCACTGCAGCTCATGATCACACAGTGACAGGTCAGGATGTCCACTAATTTGTCCAGTTTCATCATGAACCTATCTTTGACCTCTTGCTTCACGTTGCCAATGGACACCTTCACTGCCTCATCCCACAGTGCCTTCACTTTAGCCCTGATCCTGACCTCAGTGTTCATTACAGGTCCTGTGAATAGAGTGTTGGCCTTTCTCCACTGAGCCAGTAGCCCTGGAACAATGCCGTTGTTAATCAGGTCATTAACTGGGTAATTCCTCCTGTCTTCCTCACTCATCTCTCTCCTCAACAAACCATACCTCAGCAGATCTCTGGCTGTGGGCAGCTCAGCAGGGGGAAGTTCCCTCCCAGTCCCCACCAAATGACTTAGGTGACAACTTGATTTGCTTCGGGTTCTGATTTTTTTGCTGACTCATCCTGTGGACCTGTGAACAAAAGAAATGTAATTGAAATTTGGATAGGCCTACTGATTATGATTACATAAAATTAAGTTAATTGAAATTCTTAATATTTTCCTATAAGCTCAGATAAAAGGTTGTGTTGTTATAGGTACAAGACTTAATTATTCAAAGTAATGACAATTTCATATATCTATCATATCAAAATATACAGAAAGTTTGGGTCACACATAACATTTCTAATAATTTGAATTACACAATATTTACATTACGAAGTAATCAAAATTGTCAAAAAGGAGGGAAAACACATGCACTCACAATCAAAACTCCAGCATTTGTGACTATGTGAAACTTAGAAACTATACTGCACACCAAAAATAACCAAAGTTGACCACACATATCAATGGCACATTGATATATGATGCTACAGTCATATTTAGGTTATATTTCAAACCTTTATGGTCAAATATAAGTAGGTAAATGGCTTTTTTAAACAACACTAAAGATATTTCTAAGTTTGCTAGATAATATGACATCATTTGAGCATCAGTAGTTTTTGAATGGTTGACTTTACTAAAATTGACACACCCTAATACTGCATCCCGGTGAAGTCTTTCTCCGTGCTTATCAGACACATCACCAAGATTTTCAGGCACACACTCTTGAAAGAATTCAAAGCACATAATTCATTTTGTTCAAGGTGTTCCAGAGATTCATCATCATTTAGAAGAGTTCTTATCTGAGGCCCAAGGAAAATTCCTTCTTTCAATTTAGCATCAGTAATACTGGGGAATTTGTCACACAAATACTGAAATCCGCGACAGTCTTTGTTCAGAGCCTTCACAAAATTTTTCATGAGACCGAGCTTTATGTGAAATGGTAGTAAATAGATCTTTTTTGGATCAACCAATGGTTGATACTTCACACCGTGCTGGCCAGGAACAAAAGTTTCACGAGGAGTCGTCAGTCTTGATGTAATGTTGTTGTGTAGCCCTGCTGTCCCACGAGCAAAGAAAGCAGCAATATTTCGTGTACCCACTTTGCAAGCCATGGAGGAGTCCAATCATTTTCAAATCACCACAGATATTCCACTGGTAGTTTTCATAACTAACAGCATTAAGGAGAATCACCATGTTTTCATATGACTCTTTCAGGTGAACAAAATGTCCAGTTGGCACACTTGGGTAGTTTTTACCATTGTGCAAAAGAACCGCTTTTAAACTGCGCTTATATGAATCAATAAAAAGACGCAACTGTCTGAGATCATGCTGTCTCTCAAAGAATGAAAATAAACCTTCTATATCAGAGCAGAAACGTAAGTGATCCACAGTTTTGAAATAGCATGAAACATCGGAACTTCTTTTTCGAAAGGATGTTATCCGAACATCTCCATCAACCAAATTCCATTGTTTCAGTCTTGATGCTAAAAGTTCAGACTGCGATCAAGCCCTCTTGTGTGACGAAATGGGGTTCATTTTCACTACCAGGAGGACAAAACTCTGCATTACCAGCACTGTGTTCTGAAGATTCTTCATCAGAAGAGAAATGAAGCACTTTTTTGCTTTCTGGTGGTGTTGGAACTGGCAGTTCATCACTGTGAGGTACTGGTTTGATAGCTAAGTCAACCACAGGATAAACAATCTTATGTCTGGTTTTAGAAGTAAACCCAGTTATTTTGGTTTGGCAGAAGTAGCAGTCATTCGCATGATTTTTTGGCTCACGCCAAATCATTGGCATTGCAAATAGCATGCTTTTCCTTTACCATTCAGCCAGTCTCTTAGCTGGTTTGAACAGAAAGGGCAGCAAACATGTGGTGCCCAGCTTTTCTCTTGGTCTCCAAGTTGATAACCAAAGTAGTGATAGTAGGCTGTTTTAATGAGTGGTTTGCGTTGTGAAGATGAAGTGAATAAACCACAAATGTAGCAGAATGAATCAGGTTTATTGTTGCAACCTCTAGAAGCACACATTGTCATCAAATCTGAAAAGAAAGAAAAGTAGATATAAACATAGTTAAACACACACATTTGTAAAGTAATCATTAAAGAAAAATCTACAGGAAATACGGTCAACCAAACAACACCTTCTGTACAGAAAAACCCCGACCCGATATGCAAAAACAAAGTTTATATTCGAAATCAGCACCGTCAAATTAGTAGAATAAAATTATTTTTGAGTCTGAAGCCAAAACTTTGTTGACCAGTGTAATTAATCCTATTTACACATTTTATAATCATAACTACGAAGTTTCTTTTATATTATTATAATTAATAATTATAATATTTCTACTACCAAATCGTAACTACCTACTGTACAGTATGTATGCAATGCTTTTATCTTACAAGTAATCTGAGAGCTCAGTAAAACCTGAAGTTTAAGGGCCAAACTATACATGAAAAATAAATAAATGTTATTGTAAAAAATTATTGTAAATTGTGCAGTAAAATGAGAAGCAATGGCTAAAAATTGGAAATAAATAAATACGTGCATTTAACGATGTTGAATTAAAATAGTTTTTGTACAAAGGTGTTAAACTTTTTTGTTCTCTCATTGTAAATAATATAATAATAATAATAATAATAATAATAAAAATAATAATAATAATACTAATAATAGTAATAAAAATAATACTAATAATAATAATAATAGTAATAAAAATAATAATAATAATAATAATAATAGTAATAAAAATAATAATAATAATAATAATAATAGTAATAAAAATACTACTACTAATAATAATAATAACAACTTTGCTATTTTGGTGAGTTTTGTTGTTCTTTTCATATAATGTTCTTAAAAGGTATTTCAAATGATTCAGTAACGATTGATAATTATATTAACTAAAAATAATCAAAATATTTCTAATAATATTAATACAATTCGCGTAATAATATTAGTTCGTTATATACATAAACACACTAAATAAACGGAGTCGAAGGGACGTTCTGAGATTCCGACTTGCCTCGTTTACTGAACAAAATATATAATATTCGATTTTAATCTGAACAGCTGCGGAGTTTGGACGCAAAATTCCCACACTTTTTACGCATTTTAAATTTATGATGTTTAAAAAAATGTTTTCAAAAAGGGATAAAAATGAATGAACGTAATTATTAAATTAATAAAACAAATATGTTATATATTATTTAAATTATCCTTCTGCAATGTGTACAGTATATAGTATTAAGCATTTTCTATATCCTCCTACCAATTCCTCTTTCTTCGGCTTCTTTCTTGAGTTCCTCGTTTCTTTCCGGTTGCTATGGCGATCACCAGAGGACGAGGGGATGGTATGTAATGGAATAGCGTGTGTTTTGGGGGTTGTTTAATCTCCTTCGTAACGGCAAAGGTCGTGTGAGGGAAGGGACCTACAGTTTTACGTGGAACCCAAACCACGAGTCTCTACATCATCTGGAAGGCAGAGGACGTCCCTCGTCCATTTACTACCCAGACCCTAGCTTCGATCATCTACGGGAAGCGGCGTTGTGACATGGCCACTATGTAGCCTTATAGGAGAATAGGAAGAGTGGCCAGATCTAGAAATGGGGGAGGACCCGTGGTAGGGGGACTGCAATGCTGCAAAGGAAGGGGTTTGTAAAGGATTGCTAAGTGAGAAGCAACACAATAATGCAATGCTGCGATAATGCAGCCGGATGATGGGACTGGAGAGAGGTCACCCACGGGTTTGAGCTTGCAATTTCTAATGCATTTTACATAAACTAATACCTCTTGTCATTCGCTTTGTACCACAAGGAACAACATTAATTTTCCTGGTGTTTATATAATGAAAGCAGATATAGACAAGCAAATCAAACTAGTATTGTATCGATTTTTGCCTGTGCAAAAATTTGGAAATATCACTTCTAAAGAAAATGTACTGGATAGTATAAAGAGAGCAATACATTTAAGTTGGCTGAAGAAAACAATATGAAATTCGTTGATAATAAAGTCCAACTTCTTAGATATTGCAATAACACAGAACTACTGTACAACAGAATAGCTATTAAGCAAACAACAGCGCACAAATTGACATCAAAATACCAAATCAAAAATCTAAGAGTAATATTGTCAATGGAAGCAAAATTCAAAGAACTATACCATTAAAGCTACCATATGACAAATAATTAATGGGAATCATTAATTAAGAGCGCACATCATGTTCAAATTACGGTTCTACCAGTAACTGAATATTGCTTTGTTCTCACAAGTGGGTCATCCATATAATACGCACGCAGAGAGAGGAAGGGGGGGGGGGAATGATGATTTTGCGCGCTTTTGCATACTTTGGGTGGGGAGAGGGTTAAGCCCATGAGAGTACGTGTTTATTTGCTGTAGATCACGAAACGTGCGTGTTTTGTAACTCAATTTTCCACACATATAAACATATTTTATGAACTATGTTAAAACAATCCTATTTATTATGCTATTTACTTTCAGGCATTTTCAGTGAAATTTTTATATTTATTAAATTTTTTGATTCTTTAGTTAAAATGTCGAGATTTTCAGTAATGCATTTCAGCATATCCAATTTTTTAAGAATTCATTTCACACGCACAATTTGAGCTATCTCTTTTTTTTTCATTATTATTATTATTATTATTATTATTATTATTATATTAAGGATACCTTCCCTAATGACAGTCATTATTTTATATTGAAAATATTCAAACATTAGTAAATTATTATTGACTTCAAAAAAGACTTCCAAAAAAGGTTAACTTTTCGATTCGTGTATATACAATAAATGAAGTGTTTACATCCGCGGCTCGTCTAGCGCCAAACTACTTAATTGTATATTAGACTGTAATAGAATAATACTGTGAGTGGTGGCGCACGAGGTGAGATGCCAGTCAGTGGTAGCGGGCAGCAGTGGCTGCACCACCCACCCAACAGTAGGGTATACTGAATTAACCGTGAAATCGGGTTATCCATGTTCATGGACCGCCCATCAATCACGACTAACTGAGTGAGTACTTTTATCTGAACTCAACTCGCGGGAACAAAAATCATCTTAAAGGGGTAGACTTTCACCTCACAGAAACTCTCAACACACACACATTATATATATATATATATGTATATATATATATACTATTACAGAGCTTTGAGAAGTTTCACAGTTATGAAATCAGTTATACAGTAAATCCTCATAAAAAAATATAAGGATAGAAAGAAAATAAACATATTAGCAAATATAGTTTTCAGTTATAAATTCTTCCTTCAAAATTAAAAATAAATACTTATTTAAAAAATAGTCCACTTCCAGTGCAGTTAATCACTAATTAACTTTAATATGAATGCTAGAAATTATTTGTTACCTACGATAGCATTGTTTATTTTAGAAGGGTGCCATAAGAAAGAGATTATTTATAGAAATGAATGGATCATTATACGTTTGAGAACGTTCTTTGTAGTATGTAAATTGCTCTCTTCCATTTGTGTTACATATAGACTTTCTTTACGCTGTTTATTCTTATACTTTCCATTAGATTTGGCAATTCTTTCTAAATTAATAAATGAGAAAAGTTACCTCTAAGACCGATATCTTTCTTCTCGCCTTCCAAATGACCAACCACCGCATTAATTGCAGACGGAAGTTGCGCTCATGTACGACGCCGTCCATCTATTTGCGAAGGCCTTGGATGACCTCGACAGGTCAAGATCGATCGACATTACGCCACTCGAGTGCGACGGCGATACCACGTGGGTTCACGGTAACTCCATCATCAATTACATGAAATGGGTGAGTAACGCGACACAGCAGGTGAACAACTGACTAAAGATCGTCACCATAGTTCCCTCAGAAGTGTCAAGAGAAAAAGACTAAATAGTTTTAAGTTATTGTTCTGCTTATATGAGTTTGTTCGATGGTCTGGTTTCACACTGAACGACTAATCCACGTGAAGGTTGTTGCACTCTAACTAAAATGGGAGGAACCAAATCACACATGAAGGGAATCTGCGGCCACAGTAAGAACTCTTTTTTTTTAATTTTTCGAGTGAATGAAATTAAATGCTATGTTTGATTGGAACTGGAAACGTAATGACACGGTTTAAGTATGAAATCTGACTGTAATTTCATTAAAATGAACGATCGCGGAAAGTCAGGTAAAAAATTTTATTCTCAATTGCAATAAATTTTATGTGGTTGTAAAGCAAAGTCTTTCTAGAGCTTCCTAATGTTTTACTGTATGGAACTACTTTAGCAAATATTATGCGATAAAATCAATGAAATTTATTATATGACCATTTGCAATGAATGTGGAATCTCAATTTAAAAATATTTACAAATATTTTTAAAATATTTAAATAAGAAGTTTTGGCAAATAAAGAATATTAAATAAATTTATGTGCAGAAATGGTTTTTTTTTACAAAACAATTTAAACAGCAGTTAAATCAATAGAATATTTGTCACACACACACACACACACACACACACACACACACACCAAAAAACATAAAAAAGGAGTTATTGCTTAAATATTTTTATCATGTACTTTGCTTTATTCGTTATATGATGCAAATAGAAATAACTGATTTGTTACTGTTACCTTGTTTGTATGGATACAGACGTGGAAACGTCATTAAGCCGCATCCCTTGGCCCATAATTCATTCTTTTATGTATCTGCGATGTAAACCATGACTCAAAATCTTGCTCCGGAAAACATATCTTCCCCAAAAGCCTTCCGCCGGAACAATCTAATTTATGCTTCCCAATATGAGAATTTATTTACGTCAGTAGCATGGTTAAATTTTTGAACATTATAATCAATTGCATGCATTTTCAAACCCATAAACGTAAACAACTTTGCAATGTTGCACCCTCCCCTTTGCAAGCCCCCTTCCCCCTTATCATTTCGTCTTATTCCAAGAAGAAATAAAATAATGTTTGGGGATGTTTAGCCTTCGTAACATCCAAGGTCATATGACTGAAGGGAGGTACAATTTTTCGTGAGATCCGAAACACGACCTCACCAAGGGAAACCTAGAGAAGCTGAAATCTAAAATCGGAGCCAAGACTTTCAGAGTAACAGCGTGGCGCTCTACCATTATGCTTCCCTGGCGGGTGGAACAAAGGAACAAGGAAAACAGGGGAAATTTATTTATATATTTCTATATAAATATATTATTTACAAATAACATATATTAAAATCGATAAAAAGGAATAATTTTATTTTATTTCACTTATTTCTTCATAATTTAAAGACATCGACCAAAGCGAAAATGTATCTTCACGGTACCGATGTCGATCTAAAAATAGACGAGACATTTTCTCATATGACCGATGAGCCCTGTGTTGTTGTCTTTCCTATCACATTATATTATGTTTACGTCATGGTCAAGAGGGGTCCGGAAAAGGGTACGTTATCAATCTCGTGATATTTTCTCCACGTTTTGTAAATTAAACCACTCAGTTTTAAACAATAACAACTTCCAAACTTTATCTTTGTAACGATGTCTAATATATATATATATATATATACACACCGTGCATGGAACAAGGAACTCTTCTGGGAAAATTAAATCCACTATAGTCCGAATAAGTAATGTAAATGACAAACACTATAGTTTTTTCTTTTTCATGGTGTTAGCCCTACGTGGGCAACGGGTCATTCGCAAAGAAGCCCCCAAAATATAGCTTCCTTCACTAGCTATCTGCAAAGCAGATAGGATCCAGCTTTGGGACAGGATCCCTAGATCCCTAGATCCTGTCCCAAAGCTGGATCCTATCTGCTTTGCAGATAGCTGGCGAGGGAAGCTATATTTTTTGGGGCCTCTTTGCGAGTGACCCGTTGCCCACGTCAGGCTAACACCATGAAAAAGAAAAAACTATAGTGATTGTCATTTACTATTTATTACTTATTCAGGATTATAGTGGATTTCATTTTGTTTCCTTGTTCCATGGAATACCAGGTGCAACAAATCGATGAATCGGTGCAGAATTTAAATTCTGTACCGATTAAAACCAAGCTCACCCTCTCGTCTGTTGTTAATTTCGCAGCCATTCCCTACCTAAATGAAAAAAATAATATACAGGGTGTACATAAAATCAGGATCTATTTTTGTGAAACACTTGGAAATTATATGGAATGCAATCATAAAATGATAAAGTGGTAACATTTATTAAATAATTAAGAGTAGGATTCGACGTGACGCCCATCAGTATCCCTGCACAGCTCAAATCGTTCCGCAGCATTTCTAAACACATTCTGGAGCATTTGCGGGGTTATGTTATCTGCAGCAGTTCGTATACGTGTACGTAAGTTTTCAAGACTCGTAATCTTCGTCTGATAGAAGTGCGATTTGATAAAGCCCCATGCAAAGAAATCTAAAGGGGTTAAATCTGGTGATCTCGCTGGCCAAGGTCTTTGGTTGCTTCCGCGTCCGATCCAGCGATTTGGAAAACGTCCATTTAGATAATCCTGAACAATTTTGGCATAGTGACAAGGAGCACCATCATGTTGATAGACGACGGTACTGACAATCCTATCCCCAATCAGCTGAGGTTCAAGGAATTGCTGCAACATGTCCAGATAAATAAGCCCCGTAACTGTAGCTTCAGCAAAGAAAAAAAGGACCATAAACCTTAGATTTTGTTAAACCCATCCAGACATTAACTTTAGGTGAGTCTCTTTCCCAATTTTGGACGAAATCATTCGGTCTTTCATCTGCCCAAAATTCGACAGTTATGGCGATTTACTTTTCCACACGTATGGAAAGTGGCTTCATCACTGAAGAGAATGTTGTCCATTAAATTATCACTCCAGATTTGTTCTACGAGATCAGCACACACAGCACTTCGTCGAGGGAAAAGTCCTCATGTAAATCATGTAAAACCTGCAAATGATAGCTTTTCTTCCGCAAATTAACTTTCAGAATTTTGTGCACAGATGACGTCGAGAGGCCGAGTCTGTGTGATGCAGCACGAACGGACGTACGGGCTCCTCAGTGATAATTCCGCGTACTGCATTCACGGTAAGATCTGACATACACGGTCGTCCTGATCTTGCTTCATCATTTACAGATCCCGTTCGTTTAAATTTGTTCACCAATTTTCGTATTGTCTTGTCTATTGGCCCCGGCTTATGAAATCTCCTTCTAAACTTCTCTCTGATGTCATTGTATTTCTTTCCCTCGATTCGCCAAATTACTATTGCCACACGCTCTTCTGTATTCATTCTAAGGGCTTCTGAAAAGAAAAATAGAAAAAAAAATTATTTCACAAAAATAGATCCTGACTTTATGTACACCCCTTGATAATATTACTTAATATTTAATTATGTATGCGAAGAATAATCGCTTTTAAATGTTATAAGGGAGTAAATTGCATGGTTAGAAAAGCGATGATAGAAACAGTCTAAATTTAGTACGTTTAGACTACTTAAGAAATACATGCGTAATTTTTTTGTCTAATTATACTCTTGGTATCTAAGGTACGTACGTATATCTATTGCATTTCTATTATTTTATGTATGTGTATGGAGATATACAGTTTATCAATAAATTAAATTTTATATCTACATACGCATACATAAAAATAAAAGAAATACGACAGGTGTACCTTAGGTGCCAAGAGTATAGTTAGACAAAAATTATATATATGTATTATTTAAAATATTGTAGTTCTGAAGTACCATGTTTATAGTATAATTTCCGTTAAAATAATAATAATAATAATAATAATAATAATGTCATAAATATTGACGGTAAAATAATGGCGCATATAAAATTATAATTATGTATATATAGATATATATATATGGGATTGAACTCAGAATGGTCCCCTGAGATTTTTTCATGATACACACAGACCGTGCATGGAACAAGGAACAAGAAAGTAATGCGCCTCGGTGGTGTAGCCCCGGGTTCGAAACATGGTGACGGCAGCCGGCGCGCAGCAAAACCCAGCTGTTCATCCTTCCACACAATAAAGAATGTGGTTGGTAGATAAATGGGTACCCTGGGTGGCCTAGTGGTTAAGACGCTGGGCTGCTGGTGGGGCTTGGTTCGGATTCCATGTTAAACTGTAGGTCTAAGGTCGAGTGAAAAGCTTGACCTTCATCAGAATGAACAATTCGGGCGGAAGCTAACCAAAGGTGATATATATATATATATATATATATATATATATATATAATAATGATGAGCATAATCTCCTCTATCGCTGCACAAATCCTGTCATGCAGTTCCTGCAGATCCTTAATTTTCTTCTGATACAAATCTGACTTCACGAAACCCCGCAAGCAAAAGTGAAGGGGGAGTGATGTTCGAGGACCGGGTTGTCCATCCAGCCCTCCGTACCTCTTCCGATCCATCGATTTTCATTGAGTTGGTTCAGGTACTCACGAACGATGAGGACGTAGTGTGGTGGTGTTCCATCCTGTCGGAACACCGCACTATGGACGATACTATCCTGCTGTAGCTGTGGTATAAAGAATTGTTGAAGCGTGTTCGGGAACATTTCACCACGCATTATGGGTTCCTGAAAGAAGAATAGCCCATAAACCTTCCATTTGGTAACGCCGAGCTAAACATTGAGCTTTGGACTATCACGCTGCCACTCCACAACTTCATGAGGTGCTTCATATGCCCATATGGGGTAATTGTGAAGATTCACATTTCGACAGGTGTGAAACGTTGCCTCATCCATGAGGTTGTCCGTTTCCACGACCCACAACAAGTCATAGCACATTGTTGCTCGGAATGCATATGTGTCATCAAGCAGTTCATACCCCACAAAATACACAAAAACAAGCTAAGAATAATGCTCTACTCTTATCGACCAAATGATATACACATCATATGTACATTTTCTTGCAGATTAAAATGTTTTTAAATAATACACGATTCCGTTTAAATTATTTTAAATCATTACTCTGCTAGTTAATTCATACGCAATGTAGTTAGGATGTTCTTCATTCTCAGATTCCCATGGCAATCATCAGGGAAAAGGAAAGAGGAGCTTTCAGTAAGGGAAGTAGGAATGGCACTTTCAGTAAGGAGGGTCCAACATTGCAATATTACAAAGTCACCTCCGATCATGAGCTTGCAATTGTATACATTTGTTTTCATCATCAAACCACTACCATACTACTTAGGGCAGGGCTTCCAAACAGTGGGGTCACGAACCGATCTGATAATTTTATTTACAATTCTCTTTT
>JAJOZX010000228.1:250000-260000 GCA_023014485.1 Bathynomus jamesi
TATGTTGGCTGACAGAAATGTAGTCACAAGTTTTTCCGAAAAATCTGAAGACTTGTACTTTAAAAGGGTTTGCGTCTTTTCATTTCCCACATTTTGGTCTATACCACGCTGGTGCTTTTGGGTAGAGCGATGTTTATCCACAAAAAAGGATTTGTCATGCTTGACCACAACACAACAAATCTGACAGTATAGCTCATTTTTTCCTGAACAAATGAATTCATTAGGATATTTTGCAATTATAGCGAGCACTTTAGCAATAGAACTAACTGCAACTTTTGGCATTTTAAATATCTGAAATCAAAAGAAATCGAAATCAGTGAAATCACAAATCAGAAAAAATCACAAATCAAAAATGGTAACCAGTAACCACAATACATACAACACAACCACATCCAAAACCAGAACGGACATAACTGAATAAGACAAATACGAGCAGCGAAGTTGCCAGTTAACCAAAAAGATGCCAATTTTTAGTTGTTTTAATTATTTATTCAAAAAAATTGACTTTATTTACCTCATTGCTATTTTTTGACCTAACAGGTAAAAGTTGACTTTTGGTTGACCTATTAACTTTGGTAATATACCCCCTACAGGTGTTTTTATTGCATTTTCAGTCGTTTCAGCGAAAAGTGCCCCATAGGAAACAATTTGACTTTATTGACTTTTGACCGCCCTAAATTAATGACTAAACGTTTTATATTTCTGCTAATACAGCCAAATTAATAGGATCCAATAAATAAAAATTCGTAAATCGGTCTTTGACGTAATTTATATTTTTCATTAATTTAGAATTTGATGATTTTAACATGAGCCTTTGAGAAATTCCTAAAACGAAACAGCGAACTGACCAAACTTCAAACGCAGGTGGGAGCTTTCAACTGGGGCCAACTACACCAGAAGTTATAGCGATGTCCAGAAGGGAATTGTCGAAAGTTTGCAGAATAAAACATTAATTGTAACCACCATTTTAGTAAGTATATCCTAATAAGTCTCCATTTTTTTTTTTTTTTTTTTTTAGCAAAGTAGTGTCTCTTTAACGTTTCATTTTAACTTCGCATTTTCACCTTCTTTCTTTTTTCTGTTGTAAGACGCGTTCATACGCGATTTCCAGCTTCGATATTAAAACCAGTTTATCATAAGGTGATATTTGAATGCTCACGTTATACCACGTTACACATTGCAACCAGTCTAAAACAAATTTAATCATCATATACTATATATATACACATTTATATATTATATGAATTCCCAATAATATTAAAAGCCTTTATGTAATTTATACTTTTCCTCGATTAAAAGTATAAATCCTTTTACAATTATTACTAATTGAATTACCGGTTATATTCGACACTGTTATATATATATATATATATGGTTTGCATCATATATAGTTCAATATAGTGTCAACTCTGAAAAAGTCTCAATTAAAAAATCCATTTGTGCGAAATAAAAAATATTCGATTTCAACGAAACCCCATGTCTGAAAATAGAAGTAATCTCGTCAAAAAATATACATTTATATACCAATTCTATAATTATTTTGAGTCTATTAGCTCAGTTAGAATTCAGTAAATAATCTCTCAATATATATATATATATATATATATATATATATATATATAGTGTAAGTATAAATATAATGTATTGAAATTTTTATAATGGGTATTTGAAAGAAAAGACAAATATGGTAGAAGAAAAAGATGAGAGAAAAGCGGCTCGGAAAGGAAATCAATTTTGATACCGTGATTACGTTCATATGAGAAGAGAAATGTTAGTAAAGTAAAAACGAATGAAATTCTTCTCTTCTCAGCCATTTCTGGTAGGAAACAATTTACAAAGAAGTATAGGACGGGTGAAAAAATATAGTGAAAGCAAATATTGTATATAACATCTACGCCACGCGTACAATTATCTAGCGTACCCAATCGCTCAAAAAGAATAGTGTGACATTACCTTCTCATCTACGAAATTAATCTGTATCATCCGGGGGTTTTTTATTGAAAGGAAAAACAAGTCACCACTTCGCTGGCATTTCCTCGTGGTCATCATTTTTATATCATCGTGGGTTCGTCCTCAGCGACTCCCTCCGCCATCAGTGACAATGAGCTCTTTGTTTAAATTAGTATCATATTCTATACTCATATTAAGTTCAGAGTTTAGTAAAATTTATCAGTCGATTTTTAAAATATGTTCTCTGACATACTCTAGACCGGTGGTTCTCAACCATTTTAGTATGGTTACCCAAAATCAATTCTAATCCAGCTCCATTAGATATTATTTTTTTATAACTTTTGGATTATCAAAACATTATTTTTTATATTTTCTGGATCGCGTGTCATTACCCCACAAAATAAGTGTCATTACCCCAGTTAGGTAATTTACCCCTAGGTTGAGAACCACTGCTCTAGACGACTACCGCCGTTAAGGTATTCCACTTTTCGAGACTTTATAAATGGAAAATCTCTTCACACTATTTGTTTCCAATCTTTTACCACATAATCTGAATTCGTTACTTTAGTCACGTTTGTAAAATCTTATTAAAAAAAATTGTTCTTGACTTACACCGTGAAAACTATTTGGTATTTTAAAAACTTGAAATAGCTCACCTTTCATTAAAGCATCGAGTTTCGAGAGAATACGCATCCAATTCCCATAATCTGCATTCTTATGGTTTATTTTTAATGAATGAAATTAATTTTGTGAATCTACTTTGTACCTTTTCTATATCTTTGCGCATATACGGATACCAAAATTGAACCAGCTTCAAACGAGGTCTGACCAGCGAGTAATATATACAACATAAGAGTACAGTTAGAGTTTTTGGTTTTGAGTCGAACTTGCGTGAAATGAAGCCTAATACTTTATTTGCCTTATATGGCGCATGACTACACAATGCTTTTCAGTTTCTAAATCCTTTGTGACTAACACCCCAAAATCTCCTTTCGATACAACGCTCAACTTATTTTGCATCTCGACTACAAATTGCGCGAAACAAAATTTTATCGTTGTTAAATTTCATTTGCCATTTCTCTGACCATCTTGTTATTTTGAAATCATTGAATTTTGTTTCTATCCTGAATGCAAATCACTTTACACCTCCTATTTTACGGGCGTCGGCGAATTTCGAGATTTTACTTTCGAAGTCTGTTGCAAGGACGGACGTGTATATATATATATATATATATATATATATATATATATATATATATATATATATATATATATCAACTACCGACTGGTTGCGAGGAAAGTGCAGTCTAATAATAAAGAGGAACACCAGAAAGACAAAGAACATTCTTCAATCTTTAATTACTACCGACTTTTCGGAATTCACATATTCCATCATCGGGGCTAAAAACAATGAATCAAAAACAATAATTAGGTTACACTGTACATATTATAATATGGCTAAAATTACAATACTAAAAAGACCAAGAATGAAGAGGTTCGAAGAAATGAATAAGTAAATACCTTAATTGAAACAGAGTCGATCAATCGAGGATTCGTCAGAATTCAAATTCTGTTTGCGTTTGTAAATAAATAAATAAATAGTCCATAATTTTAAGTTTGAGGTCGGAACCACTGCTGGAAAAGACGCTAAAATTAGACTGTGAAACTGAATGATTATTATTAAGTGCATGGTGGCGTATGTAGGCGTTGAGTGGTTTACCACATTTGTTTTGTACGATCTGATCTGCCGAGATGTTCGAAAACACGAAATTTTAAATGTCTTTTTCCTATATATATGACCCTATACAGTGGAAACTGGAAGCAGATAGGAATCATTAACTATTAGACATGAAATTTGAAGTTAAAATTAATCATTATCAGTCTTTAATATGCATTAGTATTTCGAGAATTAGTTAAATTAATGGGGTATGTATATAATCTGTACTTTTTGTATAACGACTAAACATTTTATATTTCTAATAATACAACCAAATTAATAGGATCCAATAAGTAAAAATTCGCAAATCGGTCTTTGACCTAATTTATATTTTTCATAATTAGAATTCGATGATTTTAACACGAGCCTTTGTGAAATTCCTAAAACGAAACAGCGAACTGACCAAACTTCAAACGCAGGTGGAGCTTTCAACTGGGGCCAACTACACCAGAAGTTATAGCGATGTCCAGAAGGGAATTGTCGAAAGTTTGCAGAATAAAACATTAATTGTAACCACCATATGGATAGGGCCAGGATGACACTATTGTAAAGCTGGTGATAAAATTCTTTAAGTAATTTGATGAGTTTATCCATTGTGTTGAAGCTTAAAGCTTCAGTGAGTAGGAAAGAAAGGTACAAGACATCGTTGAGGATTGTGACTGTGTCCTTAGATATGGGATCGATCAAAATGTTTAAAACTCTGCCAATCGTAGATTCTATAGTGTTAAAGGGGAAGCCATTCTTAGAAAGAACTTGTTTTATAAATTCTAATTTATTATCGATTTTAAAGTAATCTGAACAGATGTTAAACGCTCTGTTGGTCAGGGTCGAAATCAAGTTCCATTTAAAATTCATAGGGATGAAGGAGGAGAAATTGATGGTAAGACCAGTAAATATCGGCTTACGACAAACGGAGGTTTCAAAATAAGAATATATATATATATATATATATATATATATATATATATATATATATATATATATATACAGGGTGTTTATAAAGTCCCTATCTATTTCAGTGAAAACGTAGCAAAATGGTAAAATTCAATAACAATATAATAGAAGGCATACCTTTAATGAATACTTAAGCATATGATTCTACATGAGCACCATCAGTATCTCTACAGAGTTCGAATCTGTCAGCAGCATTGCGGAACATACTTTGGAGCATGACAGGGGTTATTTTTGTAACTGCTGTTACGATACGAGCACGTAAATCTTGCAGATCTGTAACCCTCGTTTGATAGACGTTTGATTTGATAAAGCCCCATGCAAAGAAAGCCAAGGGCGTTAGGTCAGGAGATCGAGCCGCCCAGGGCCTGTTGCCTCCAAGTCCGATCCCACCGATTTGGAAATCGTTCATTTAGGTACTTGGGTTTAGTTTGAGGTTTGGTACCAGTTTTTCGATCATTTTCCATATGTAGATTATGGTGTACCTCTCTCTTCTTCTTTCCAGGGTGTACAGATTTAGTTTACGTAGTCTTTCCCAGTAGTTGAGTTCTTTGCAGCCATCAATCTTGGCTGTGAAATGTCTCTGCGTTTCTTCTAGTTTAATTTCTTCTTTTTTATATGGGGACGTCAAAACTGAGCAGTATTCAAGTTTTGGTATGATCAGTGTTCTCAGCAGGGGAATCATTACTGTCTTGTTCCTCCTTTTGAACGTTCTTAGTACCTGTCCCGCGACCCTTTTTGCTTTGTTTATTGCTATCTGATTTTTTTCTCAAATTTGGCATCACCGGTCATTATTACCCGCAAGTCGATCGCTTTCGTGCTTCTCTGAATTTCCTGTCTGTCTGGAGCATGATATGTAGTCGAAGTTCCTCATTTCTACCATATCTCAAGAGCTGAAATTTCTCGGTGTTAAAAGTCATATTGTTGTTTTCTGACCATGTGCATATTTTGTTCGTGTCCGTCTGCAAGACCTCCATTTCATTTCCATCGCTGATTTTTTTGCTGATCTTTGTATCGTCCGCAAAGGATGTTACTATACTGTTGCCGTCCGCTCCACTGTCTATGTCTGTTTGCATGATAATGAACAGGAGTGGGGCCAGCACTGTACCTTGTGGTACTGAGCTGCGTACTTCAGATTCTGATGATGATACACCTTGAAATATGACGACCTGTAGACGTTCTCTGAGGAAGTTGTACAGTAGATCCATTTTCCCACTTTGCCTGTTATTCCCATATATTTCATTTTATGTGCTATTATACCATGATCGCATTTGTCGAAAGTTTCAGCAAAATCCGTGTATATGACATCATAGTTTTTATTTCCTTCAAGTGCATCTAGGATATTGTTATAGTGTTCTGTAAGTTGTGATAGGCATGATCTTCCTGATCGGAATCCGTGTTGATTTTCGTTGAATCTTTCCATTGTCTCCAAGAAGTCATAGATTTTCTCTCTGACTATTCTTTCAAATATTTTGGTGAGGTGGGACGTCAATGACACTAGTCTATAGTTCTTTGCTTGAGATCTATCCCCTCCTTTATATATAGGGACAATGTTTTCTCTTTTCAAGATGCTCGGTATTTCCCCAGTGTCTAGGGATCTTCTCCATATCCAGTATAAGAGTGTAGCTATTTAATTTTTACAGTTTTTAATCAGTCGTGCGTTCCATTTGTTCGGATCTGCAGCTGAATGTGATTTTATTTGTCCTATAGCTCTCGCTACATCTTCTTGGGTGAAATGAAAGTCTGTTATGCATTCTCCCTGCAATTTCTCTTCGAAGAATGCATCTATGTCAGTTATCGCTTTGTCACTTTTTGAGGCACTGAAGACCGATTCATACTGGGCTCTCAATATTTCAGATATTTCCTTTAGCTCGTCTGTTAGTTCATTATTTCCTTTCCTTAAGGGCTCGATGGTAGCGCGCGTTTTTGTTTTTCTTTTCGCATAGCTGTAGAAGTATTTTGGATTTTCCTTTATTGCTTCTACCGCCTTTTCCTCTTCTCTCTGTATGGCCCTTAATCAGGGTTTGTATTTCCCTATCGATATTCTCCAATTTTTCTTGTATTGCTTTCCCAGCATTGTTGTCTCCGCAATTTGCTAACTTCGTCGCTACTTTCTTTCTTTTGCGGAATATTCTTCTCTTTTTACCTCTCTGGCCAGTTCCTCTTTCCCTTTGGCTGTACTTTCGGAGCATATTTTTCTAAAATTTTCAGCGTCTTTTCTTCCAAGGTTGTTAGCATTTCCTCCGTTGTTTTATGCTCTAGGACTGTTCTCCACTCTATTTGGGCCATGTGTGATCTGATTTCTTCCCAATTTATGGTCTTGGAGTTTAAGTTAAAAGCCCCAAATTTGCTTCTTCCTTCCGTATGTACTATATTGTCTTTTAATGTTATCGCTATATTTGTTGATAACTCGATTATGTTGTGGTCTGAGATAATAGTTGGGGTTATTTTTATATCAGCAATCAAGTTCGTGTTATTCGTGAATACCACGAATTCGGTTAATTAATCATTTTTAGGAAAAAGTGATGAATGATGAAATTTTCTAATTAATCAATGATTAACTGATTAAAAATTATTAAAAATTAAATACTAGTAAGAGTAAGAAAGCGCTTTATTGTTTCTGTTGCGTGAGATAAGACCGAAGAAAACATTTTGCTCAAACATTTAGTTTGCTTTAGTTCAAGAAATCAGGCATGGGCGGATTAGACAGTTTATACATGCAAAAAGGTGCCAAATTCAAATGATACATCACAAAATTTAAGGTAAAATGATGCTGAAATTATAAGGAAAATTAATCATTTCCCATCATTTTTGTAAAAATATTTTTTGATTAATTAATGATTAAATTCGAAACAATGATTAATTAATTAACTGACTAATCTGAACCATGCCCTAATATATATATATGCTGCAAACCCACAAGGAAAAAGAAAAACGATTCCAAGGCCTTACGTGTATTCAGACCCTGACGAGGTGTAGCTCTGAATACACGAAAGGCCTTGGAATTGTTTTTCTTTTTCCTTGTGGGTTTGCAGCATATATATATATATATATTAGGGTGGTCCAAGACATAAAAGTTTTATTTTTGTACTTCCTCAAGGCTACCCTTGTTTGAAACCATAAAAGGATAATTGCTACAAAAAATGAACTCATTCCGACTATATTTAGAGTTCGCTACAAAATGAATAATTTTCTCTTAAATGAAAAAATAACGAAATTTGACAAAAGAACATGCAAATGGCTTTTAATTCTGTAAAGACGCTTTAGAGGGGGTAAGAAACGTTCGACGATGGGTCTCAACAATACGGAGAAGAAATTGTTTTTGCTGTTCATCTTTGGTAAGCGTTGTATTGTATCGTTGAATAGGAGCAATCGCTTTCTCTGCAGAGTCATTCATAACCTTCATCTTCAATGATCTTTCTTTCAACAACTCGTAGTTGTCGTCACTTGGCCAATCACTTGGTGGTTTCGAAAGAAACTCTTGAGCAATCTTCTTTCCGTTTTTATCCAGTACATCTAAGAGTTGAGCCGTCTTCTCACTGACGTAAGTTTCCAATGGGTTTGCTGTTTTGAACAACTTTGAATCGAAACGCTTCAGACCTTTCGCTTTTGCAGGATGAGAGAATTTTTTAATCATATTTTCTTTTACTTTGCTGTTCAGCCCATCGTCAAAAAGTGACAGTCCAATCAGCAATTCCGAGAAGTACCAGAGATGTCTCTTAAATGCCTTGAGTGCAATTTCAGCCAAAACCCTGTTTGGATAAGTCTTCATAACTGTTAGAAAAGCTAGGTCGTTTCTATGGGCCTTCACTGCCAAGGGTGCTTCATGCCAATATTTACTAAAAACAAGTGCCACAAAGGGACAAAAATCTTTCAGACCCTTTTTTTCATGAGCACTAAGTTTCATTTGCCCCTGGAAGAGAAAGAGCTTCAAAGCATAGGTAACTTTTGCCATCCAGCGAGCCTGATGAAGAGCTCCTGGAGCTCTGATGTTGTACTTCTTAGGCAAACTTCCTCCCAGGAAAATTAGAGAAAGATGGAGGAATTTACTGTAGTCATCTCTTGAGAAGCTGCTGTTTTGAAGAGCGTCGGAGAGGTACTGTATCATCTCTTGACAAAGTTCCCACAAGTTTCCTTCAAAAAGTTCCATTCCTGCTGATATAAAGTTTTCTTTATTGATAACTGGCCATTGTGCCATGAATCGCTTAAACAATGAGACTTGTGGTCCTTTCGAAGGTTCAAGAATACTAGAAAATACGTTAGCCAAAACGACTTCATACACATGATGACGACATGCTATCAACGTCAGAGAGCGACCTACAGTTTTATCAGGGTACAAGCTCCAGACATCAGCCCAATATTTGATGCTGTTTTATCAAATACAAGCCCCTGCAACGGGTTTCTCAAACCCCACTCATCCAGCATCTTGAGGCAGACATCAGCTTGTACTTGTCCCATTCCGTAAGGGATGAGTGGAACACCAAGTAGTTTATCTTCTCCTCCTCCTGAAACAACGATTGCGATGCGGTCCACATTTTTATGTCCCCCTGTTATAGCAGGAAGCATTTTCCCATCCCAGTGAAGCAGAAGCGGAGGAGTGTCAGGAGAAAAGCTTGATTTTTCAGCAGTTGCGATAGTTTCACGAGCTTTAATTCGAGATCGACGAATTGTACTTCGAGAAAATGACATTGAGCCCAGATCATGGCCAAGAGATTTAGCTAATGCTGCAATAACAAAGGCTGCATTACGATCGCTTAGATTAACACGGTCGAGTGCCTGGGCTACCTCATTTGAGATGACTTTTTTCTTGCATTTGGAAGGAGGGTTCGATGATGATGTAGATGGACGACACGATGCATCAGAATCCCTGGACGAGGAGGAAGAATCCACATCAGTTATCACTTTGTCAGATGCCATAAGTTGATATTTCTTTTGTTTTTCATCGTCGCTTCGCTTTTTTCTATTATAATCAGATTCTTCTCGTTGCCTCTTCCGATCCTTCTTTTTAGCCAAGGCTCGATCAATGCCTCGAAAATTGGTGCAGGAACGATCTTCTCTCTGCTTGATAAGGAATTCTTTGTCCTCTTCGTTAGTCATTATCTTTAAGGCATCTGCTCTGGCGACATCGAAAATGTCTTCAAGATCAGCATTGAATACTGTCACATTCATCTGTATGTTTTCTGAGGATGACTTCCTATTTTCCTTTAGAGCGCAATATTGTTCGAATAGTTTTCTCAGTTTCCTCTCAGCATTGTCCGATCTTTGAGTTGGAATCCTTGCTTTATCCCAGATATAAAGAACAGCAAAGACAGTCTCTTTCAAACTTGCAGTGATTGTTCGTTTTTCCTCGATGTGATGAAATAAGAACTTGCTTAACACTTC